>SNQJ01S0043186.1:21318-70502 GCA_010110895.2 Picea sitchensis | reverse complement strand
CTCTGTGTAATGTTTATATTTTCCATTGTATCTTTTCTTTTCTTTTCTGAATATATGTTTACAATAGACATTGTACAAGGTTAGATTTTTCAGTCCCCTGTATCAAATATTGGTGGGAGAATTTCTGTGAGAAAAAGGAAACAGAGGGATCCGTATTATTTTTTATTTCACCCACTTCGGGTTCCTTCAGGAATGATATTAAGGAACAATACTACCTTGTTGGAAGTTATGACGACTTGTATACAAGATGGACCACACTGCGACAAGAAAGAGACCAAACAGTGCCAGAGTTCACCAATGTCTTCCATACCTTGCACACCAATATGGGTATGAAATATTGTAAGTGACATATAGTTCTCAAGTACTGTGATAGTCTACATAGATACATCCATACAAAAAACAGATTTTTTGGACATCTCATCCTTGGGCATGGCCTATCGATATGCCAAAAAAATCGAGCAGAAGTTGAGACAAAAGACGCAATAGTTTGGGTCTAGGAGCCCCTCATAATAGAAGCAGGGCAAGGGAAGCCCCAACCCACAAAATAAAGGACAATTCAAATATGGGAAAACTCAGGACAACCGGTCCAAGCTGCAGGAAAAGAAGGACAATGGGAAGACAAAGAAAGATATTGGTAAGTGGTGTGACTTCCATAAGATCCCCTGGCATAACACTACTGATTTTCTCTCAAATCAGACATTGGTGGCTAACATAAAATCCTCTGAATCAGATGTGGGTTCTTACTTTGAGTTAAAACCAGAAAAGGGGAGACATATCATTGAGGTAGAACCTAGTATGACCGTTGCTACCACCAAGATCCATCACAATGAACCTGATGAGCTAGAGGAAGGAGAGTGCCTCTTTCATTCATAGATGTGGGTGAAAGGAACTCTTTTTCACTTCAACCAAAATTGTTGCACCCGTATCCCTACACCATCGAAAGGCCCCATCAAGGAAGCGATCTTTGCATCAACCAACAATTTCGCCTCTCATACGAAATCAAACCATTCAAAGATGAGGTATTGTGTGATGTTTCTCCCCTTGAAGTTTGTGATGTTCTTTTGGGCCAAAATTATTTATGGAAACATCATGTTGTATATGAGTCTAGGCCTCACAATGTTATTATTACTTTGAATAGGAAATTGTACAGGATACTTGAGGTAGTCCCACCTAGGGCTATTTCATTGATCTCTTCTAAGCAATGTAGGAAGGTCATTTATCATATTGGGAAGTTTATCTTCTTCATGATTCACTCTTAGAGTGAGTGAAAGGTTGCAACGACATCTATGGCCTCTACGAACAACCTCTCCACATAGCAGAAGCAAGTGGATAAGGTCATGGAAGAACACAAATACATCTTCTCATCACCTATTGAGGCACCTCTGCACTATCATCTCAATCATCCCATCAATCTGAGCCCCATTGCATGACTACCCAAAGGGGTAGTCTATCATTGCTCTCTACTAGAAAATGATGAGATCAAGAATTATATCCAAGAAATTCTCCACAAGGGGAACATTTGACCTATCTCATCACCTTGCGGAATCCTAATAGTGCTCGTGTAGAAGAAAGATGAAACCTAACGAATTTGCATTGATTATCGAGCCCTAAATAAAATCACAGTCAGGAACTAATACCTGATTCCCCAAATCAATGACCTCCTTGATCAAAGAAAGGGGGGAAATACTTCAGTAAGTTTGATATGAAGTCTGGCTACCATCAGGTCCCAATAGAACAATTAGATGTACGTAAAACTACCTTTAAGTCAAAATAAGGTCTTTCAAAATGGTTGGTCATGCCATTTAGTTTGATAAATTCCCCAACAACTTTCATGAAGATGATGGATGATATCTTGTGGCCTTTCACTAATTATTTTGTGGTGGTGTATCTGGATGACATCCTCATCTATAACAAGACTTGGGCAGAGCACTTGCAACATATTTAGTAGGTTCTACACACTCGGTGACAACACAAGCTATATGCCAACTTGGAAAAATGATCCTTCAGCATGGACAAGGTCTAGTACCTAGGATACATTGTTTATGCACATGGTATGCATGTTGATCCAACCAAGATCCAAGTCATCCATGACTAGCTAACCCAAACCACATTCATTGAGCTTCACAAATTCTTGGGCCTTTCCAATTTCTATCGTAGGTTCATGTTGGGATTCTCCCATATTACATGGGCCCTTAGCCAAATAAAAAGGGGTGGTGGTAAGAAAAAAATTGTGTGGGTCCTATCCCAACAGAAAGTGTTTGATGATCTAAAGAAACGCTTGTGATAATTCCTAGTTCTTTCATTACCTAACCTGCAAAATCCCTTTGATATCGAGACATATGATTCAGAATATGTTGTGGGCGCAATCTTCACCCAACATGACCACCCCATGGCCTATCATAGTTAGACACTTTTAGATGTTGTACATAAGTACCCTAATTACAGAAAATAAATGTACTCCATTGTGCAGGACTTCTGGTAGTGGAGGCATTACATTCTTGGGAAGGAGACAATCATCCACACCGATCATAAGTCGTTTCAATTCATGCAAACACAAGGAAATTTGCAGAATAACTTCCATCAGAAGTGGTACACATATTTGCAGGAGTTCCACCTCAACATCAAGTATAAAAACAAAAGTAACAACCGAGTCGATGATTTCCTCAGCTGACTTCAAGTCATGACACTCACCACAATGTTAGACTTTTGTGGCCACGATACCTCTGGATGGCCCCACTCTATGAGATAGATATTGACTTCACCAACACCTACGAGATGTTGCAATAAAATAAGGATATCACTAATTTCCATCTCCAGGATGGGTTGTTGTTCCATTTGGTCCATATCTATGTTTCATCAAGTGACTGAGTGAAGATGATTTGGCAAGGCCACTAGAGTCGGGTGGCAGGACACTTTGGCATGAAAAATATAGTGGCAGTGTTGTAACGACATTTATACTAGTTGAAACTTCAACAAGATGTCAACAAGTATATCCGACCCTACACTTACCATGCTATTGTCGAATCGGCCACTAAGAAACAAGGCCTGTACACTTCTCTACCTACTCCTGACAGGCTTTGGGAATCCATCTCAATAGACTAAACATTGATCTTCCATCTAGAAAGCGGGGAAATGACTTTGTTTTTGTGGTTGTTGATCGCTTTTCCAAGATGGTGATTTTGGCCACTTGCAAGAAGAGCATCACAATGAAGGACACTGCCAAGATATTCTTTGAACATGTATGGGTACACTTTGGGATCCCACAAACCATTATCTTATATTGGGACAACTAGCTCCTCATCACATTCTGGTTGAGCCTCTGGTCACTAATGGATACCAAGCTCACCAAGTCCACTGCCTTACACCCCTAGACGGATAGCCAAACCAAGTTTGTCAACTAGATGATTGTGCACATCCTGCACATGTAATATTCCAAGCACCCCCACACCTGGGATGAGAGTGTTCCCTATGTTTAGCACAGTTACAACATATCCATACATAGCTCAATCAACCACAACCCCTTTCAGGCGGGGTTGGGATTTCAACCATTGGGTCCCATGGATTTTGCACTACCCATTTTGGCCACCCAAGAAGAATCATTGAATTCTCCAACTATAGATCACAAAGTCACCCGATTCATTGAGTGGATATAGCACATTTTCCAATAGGTTCAGGATATTTTATAGAATTCCAATTCTAAGTACAAGCAATGCCATGATAAACACCAGGTGCCACACTAGTTTCAAGTGGAAGATAAATTTTGGTTGAACTTGCAGAAAGAATGCCTTACGAGGCCTCATCAGAAGATTTTTCCACTCTGTTATGAACCTTACACCATCACTAAGACTATGGAGGACAATTTGTTTGAGCTCAACCTACCCCCGTTTTTTGGCTTGCACCCAGTGTTCAATGTGGACCTGTTTCTGCCTTATTTTCCACCATTATTGGACACCTTGGATATAGAAGAACAATTGACCCCAACATAGCTCAACCCTGACTACATGGAACAAACATCCATTGATAAAATTTTCAACACATAGGTCTAGGGCACTCACCATTAGAGGGTCCAACTTTATTGGGTTGTCAAAGCAAGGGAACGACTACACCAAGGCAAGTGGCTCACCTGGGGCCAAATTTAGCAGAAATTTGGCGAGGGGCCACCACTCATATGATAAAGAGACTCCAGCGTGTGGATATCAGTACTTCCTAAGGGAGGGATTCATCTAGGAGGCTTGTTATTAATCCACCTTTTCCAACAACCTCAAAACATGTTTTGAGGAACTTATTATTTTTTCAGTGGCCATCCACCTTTTCCAACAACCTCAAAACATGTTTTGAGGAACTTATTATTTTTTAGCAGTTTTTTCATGCCCCAAACTTCCAGGGCCATTTTGAGGGCCTAAATGACGTTGTTTCACGATCGGGAACCTCATTGGTGTCTAAAGGATTTCCTTGATCCACCTAAATGAACCTCCTCTTCAATACCTTTCTAACGAGCTATTGTGTTCCCTAAACGAATATCGTATGCAAACGTTACGACCTCAGGAAGTTGATGTACTAACTTACCCCAACGGGGCCCACATGACTTTTGGCACTTCATCTAGTAGGTTTAGGTTTTTGGATGTATAGGTTTTTGTAAGTCATGTTTAGTTTTAAAATTCCTTCAAAGCCTCATTGTACTCATGTTCTTGTGAATGAGCATAGCCGCCATATCTCTTCTCAGAGATAAGATTCCAACATTGCTTGTTTTCGGTCTGCATTTTACAGTTTCAAACATATTTCCTATTTAATAGAAGTCAAGTTTTATTGTATCTATGCTATTTTTCATTTTGTTTCTGTGTTAATATTAGAAATATATGGTTTTGGTTCATTCCTCTCATAAATCTGGATCATGCAATGCGAGCTTCACTCCTTAGTCATACCTTAGAATTCTTCCTTCGCTCAACTCAACTTACCCAAAAAACACCAAGCACTTATCATATGTCAAACCCCTTTACCCAAAAACCTTTTTCATATTTAAACATCAACATAGGGATAAGCTCATTACAAAGTGGAAAAATGTCCCCAAAAACCCATGGTCTATAACCGTTTTCTTCCTTTTTCGCGTTGCTTCGTCATGCATCCTTCTGTCACGCGCTTTTACTCCTTAAAATCCATTCCCATTGCATGATTTGGTCCATCTTTTATCTAGGAGGAAATTGAGGGCCACCCACCTATTTCACTGGCTCAAAACAAGGGTTTGCACCTTGGTATTTTTTCTACATCTTTTGTGGTCCTAAACTTCTGGGGTCATTTTGAGGCCCTAAATAGCATTTTTTGGGCCCACCACAATCACATTGTAGGATTTAGCTAGATATTGATGGAAACATGTGTCTTCCTTGGATATACCTTTCAAACGAGATATCATTCTACCAAAATGAAGATGATATGAAAACGTTCCACCATTGGAAAGTTGACATACCAACTACCCCCATCAAGGCCCACAAACCTTTTGGAATTTCATCTTCTGGGGTTAGAGTTATAGATTTTATTTATGATAAAAAGACCTCTAGAGCCTCATTGTAATAATCATAATCTTCATCCGGGTCTCAAACCGTCCACTGGAGCAGAACCTCTGAATCATGCGCTCTTCGCCGACGATTCCCTCCTCCTTGGGGGAGCCTCCATAAGAATTTCTAAAACTTTTGACACAGTCCTCCAAAATTATTGCAGAGTATCGGGAGCCTTAGTGAATGAGAGAAAAAGCGAAGTCTTCAGCTGGAATATAAGTCAGCATGAACTCACTGGCATCACCACTCTCCTCGGGTTCAAAGGACATACAAAATGGGATAGGTTTAAGTATCTTGGCCTTCCCATAATCTCTGGCGTTAACAAAAGATCGCTTTGGAGCGATGTCATCTCCAAAATCAAATCAAAAATTTCAGCGTGGGGAGGCTACTGGTTGACTAAGGGAGGCAAAGTAATCTTAATTAAATCCCTGTTGTCCGCGCTTCCAATCTTCCAGGTGACATTTCTCCTAGCATCAAGAAACGTGATGGAGAAGATCTCCAAACTCCTTAGAGATTTCCTGTGGCAGGGAGGCAAGGGAAATGAAAAGAAAATGCATTTGGTGAGCTGGGAAGTAGTTAAAAAATCCATGGCAGAGGGAGGGCTACAAATCAGAGACCCAACACTTGTGAACTTAGTGTTGGGAGGGAAGATTTTGTGGAAACTGATCCATGAGCCCATGCACCCGGTCAGCGACACCCTGCATGCAAAATACAGCCCCAAAAAAACTCCCAGCAACCTCCAAAACGAGAGCACAGTCACCTGTACACAGGTGTGGAAATTGTGTTGCAAAAGCAACAAATTCTTTAAAAATTCGCTCTACAGATCGCCTGGCAATGGAAAACATACGCATATGTGGCTTGATCGTATTATGGGAAGGGAACCATTGGCTGAAAACGTGGATATAACAGATCTCAGAAACTGGTTGCAGAGAGTAGGAGTCAATAGATTATATGACCTCTCGAAGTGGGACGAGCATGGAGATTGGGGAGGATGGGATTTCCATGGAGTCCTAGCCCGGTTATCACTGTAACTATCCACTTTCAAAGATTTGTTGGAGGGCGCTGCCCCTGTCAACAGAAATATGAAAGATAGCTAGGGCTGGGGCCAAACAGGCGTATACACCATGACAGAAGGATATAGAAACTTGCAGGCTTCAAGAAGCAGCAGTCAAACTCCATCATTCTAGAAAAGCATCTGGGAACCGCTAGCCGTACCAAAAGTGAAATTTTTCTTCTGGACCCTGGTACACAATAAAATTCTAACGGGAGATAACCTGGAGAAAAGGAACATTGCGGGGCCTCACAGATGTGTGTTATGCAGAAATAACTCTGAAACAACCCAACACTTATTCATGGAATGCAACTTTTCTAAAGAGGTCTGGGGGCTCATCCTACAGGACCTTCAAATATCACTTCAGCCTCAGAATTCCATTGCGGAGCTCTTTGCCTCTTGGAGTCTCATCTACCCCCAACGAATCCCCTCCAAATCCTTTTGGCGTAAAATCTAGATAGTGATTCCCAAGTATGTATGTTGGCAGCTTTGGTTGGCACGCAATCAGCTGATTTTCAAAGAGATGCAGCACTCCCCAATGCAAGTAGCTGCAAAAGCTAAATCCTTCCTCCTGGAAGCGGCCCAACAACAGTATTTTAAAGAGGATCCTTCGTTATTGCCTGAGGAAAAGAGGTGGCTAGGCCCTCTTGTGCCTTATCTAGGTAAGCTTCCACTCTCCCCCCAATCTGTCACACCGGATTGGCGCTTAAGAGATGTTGATGACACTTTCCAGTCTTGGTGGCGGTCCCAAAATTTATCCACAATTTTCTTTGACGGGGCGTCTAAAGGAAACCCCGGTGTCGCTGGTGCTGGGGGGGTCATCTACTCCCCAGAGGGGTCCACAAAAGACTGTTTCTGCTGGGGTTTAGGATAGAAAACCAACAATCAAGCCGAGATGCTAGGGCTCTTTAAAGCTTTCCACATTGCCAGAGAAAAAGGAATCAAAGACCTTCAAGTATTCGGAGACTCAGAGATAATACTAAAAAACTTAAACAAGGAGACACGGTTCAACAACGCCAGCCTAAACAAAACCTTGGACAGATTGAAGAGAGTTCTTCAAGACTTCAACTCGTGCAAGTTTTATCACATTCTTCGAAAGTCAAACATTGAAGCTGACCAGATGGCGAACAAAGGCAACACACTCATGAAAGGACTGCTAATTGTAAACAATGAAAGATTTGTTCAAACTCCCTGAGAAGGATGAAAAACAAAAGCAACAGCAGTTAGAAAACTGTATTGTATTAAGGGTCGCTTCGACTAAGACCCATTTTCAATTCAGATAAATAAATCCCATACCCGTTATAAATAAAAACAAATAATCATAATCTTCTTGTGAATGAGCATAGCCATAAAATCTCTTCTTAGAGATAAAATTCCACCATTCTAGCGAGTCATTCACTCTGTAATTTTACAGTTTCTGTACATTCTCTCTTTAATAAAAATTGTGCATTATTGTATCTCCTTGTTTATTGCAATATTTTTGTGTATCTCATAATATCTTTGCATATTTCATTGTTATATCTCTTCCTTCATTTCGTTCTAAAAATAATTTGGATCTGTGGTATTAGAGTAGGATACTCCTTTTCATTTCTTATGCATGTCCCTAACTAGGTAAGGATATAGAGAGTTCAGTCTCGATCTAGTTTCTCTTGAGGAAAACCACTCTCACCAGCCCAAGTGGCCTCCCATGGAATAAGAGAAGAGAAATGAGGGAGAAAAAGATCCCATCAAGTTGTTGCTCGCAAAATCCCTCACGCAACAGAGGAATGAGATGTTGGAGAATTTTTCCCAAATCCTTCAACGATTTCTGAAAATAAAAGGCATATCTTCGTAAAGAAGTCACTTTGGAGAATCTACCCCATTCAAGTTACAAGTTAATTTTTATATTCTCATATTTGAAGGTCAGATCAATGTGGATTCTTTGGAAAAATAGTTAAATTTTCTAGAAGGTTATTTCTTTGTTTACAATTTTTCCGACAGAGAAAATATCCCCTTTGTGATCCTTAAGGCTCTACCCAATGTCAAATATTGGTGGGAAACCTCCTTGGAGAAAAACACCACAGGGGAGTTTGGAATATTTTTGGACAATGCCACTTGTGAATTTTTTATGGATGTGGTCAAAAATCAATATTACTCTATGGGAAAATATGATGACTAGTACATCAGATGGACCACGATGCATCTAAAGTGGGACCAAACAGTGCTAGAGTTCATAAATACCTTCCACAAATTGCGCACCAAGCTAGGTATCAAAGACTCTGAGTGGCATCTAGTTCTGAAATAGCACGGAGATATACACAGGTACATCCAAATCAAAATAGATTTTCTAGAAATTGCTTCACTAGGAGCCACTTATAGATATGTTGTCAAAATCAAGTAGAAATTTAAGCAACAGAACAAGTGGGAGTATGGATCTGCAAATCCACAACAACCAAATTATGGTAAAGGTATCCCTAACTCATAGAACAATCAACCTCAAGACAACTAGTCCAAGCCACATGAAAAGAAGATCAACAAGAAGACGAATGACAATGGGAAGTGGTGCGACTTCCAAAAAATCCCTTGGCACAACACTAATGAATGTTGCTTGAAATAGTCATTAGTGGCTGAGCTCAAAGAAACAAATCTAAGCCCTAACTCAGACTTTGATTCAGAAAATAATAAAAGGAGAGAGATAATTAATGCATAACCCACTGCTACTGTCAGGACCACAACAATCCATCCAGAAGAACCAAAGGATCCTGAGTAGGGGGAGACCCTTTTCCATTCATAGATGTGGGTGAAGGGGACCCCATTGCATTTTATTATTGATATAGGAATCCAGAAGAACCTCATCTCCATAGAGGTCATCAAGCAGTTGGAGTTTCTGACAACACTACACTTGCAACCATACAACATCGGACGGTTCTGCTAGGGACGATATATTCATGTCATCCAATAGTTTCTCTTGTCATATGACATCAATCCCTTCAATGATAATGTACCATGTGATGTTTCCCCACTGGAAGTCTCTGATGTTATATTAGGTTATCCATATATGTGGATGTGTCATGTTGTTTATGAGTCTCGACCCTGTAGCATCATTGTTACTCTGGGGTGTTAGTCCTATAGGATACCAGAGGTAGTTTTGACTATTGTCCATAAACAATAGTGCCAAAAAGTAATCTCTCATACCACAAAGTTTATCCTCTTCACAACCTGGTCAGAAGAGAAGGACACTACAAACACTGCAGTTGTGTCCCAAGCCCCTTCTATCTTGCATAAGCATATCAACAATATTGTAGAAGAGTACCAAGATATTCCTACGACACCTATGGGGGTGCCTCCACACTACCTAGTCAATTCAAGTTATGATAAGTCCCTTCATTTTATTCATGACACATATTCATCGATAGATTCCTCCCACACTTAGGAATATCTTTCAGCCAGATTCATTCATAACATCCTTCAACAAGCTAAGTAGGGCAACTTCTTTATCAAGGAAAGAAACTCACCAGGGTTCAAATTTAGTAAAAGCTTCCACGGGGACCTAACACAATGGAGACCATTACTTCGTAAGGGGGCAGTATTGATCCAAGAAATAAATTTTTTCCACCCACCTATCCTACTAGGTCAAAACAAGGGTTTCCACCTTGGCAGTTTTTCTACATCTTTTCAGGTCCTAAACTTTTGGGGCCATTTTGAGGCCCTAAACAAACATTTTTTGGCCCGACATAGTCACTTTGTAGGATTTATCCATATTGTGAAAGAAAAATATGTATTACTCGGATAGACCTTTCAAACAAGCTATCTTGTAACCAAAATGGAGATCATATGCAAAAGTTATGCCCTTGGGAATTTGACGTACCAACTACCCCCATCGGGGCCCACAAACCTTTTGGCATTTCATCTTCCAGGGTTATCATTTTGGATTTTATTTATGATAAAAATGACTCTAGAGCCTCATTGTAATCATCATCATCTTCTTGTGAATGAGCATAGCCATCACATCTCCTCTCAGATATAAGATGCCACCATTCTAGCGAGCCATTCACTCTATAATTTTACAGTTTCTATACATTATCTCATTAATAAAAATTGTGCATTATTGTATCTCTATGTTTATTTCAATATTTCTATGTATCTTGTAATATATATGCATATTTCATTTTTATATCTCTGCATTCATTTTTTTCTCAAAATAATATGAATAAGTGGTATAAGAGCATGCTACTCCTTTTCGTTTCTTGTCAATGTCCCCGATGAGGTTTATATATAGAGAGATGAGTCTTGAGCTAGTTTCCCTTGAGGATAACCACTCTCTCCATCCCAAGAGACCTCCCAGGAGGAAGATAAGAGGAATGAAGGAGTTCAATATCCCATCAAGTTGTTGCTCGCGAAAGCCTCGCGCAACAGAGGAACTAGATGTTGGAGATTTTTTCCCAAATCCTCCAACGATTGTCGATAATAACACGCGTGTCTTCATCAAGAAGTTTCTTTGAAGATGCTACCTCATTAAGGGTACACTTTAATTTTTATGTTCTCGTATTTGAAGGTCAAATCGATGTAGATGCTTTGGAAAAATGGTTAAATTTACTAGAAGGTTATTTCTCTGTTCGTAATTTTTCTGATAGAGAAAATATCTTCTTTGTGCTATGTAAGGCTCTCTACCATGTCAAACATTAGTGGGAAACTTACTGGGATAAAAAATACACAGAGGAGTCTAGAATATTTTGGGTTGAGCCCACTTGGGATTTTTTTATGGATGTGGTCAAGGAGCAATATTAGCCCATGGGAAAAACTATGATGACTAGTACATGAGATGGACCACGTTGCATCAATGTCGTAGTTCACAAATACCTTCCATACCTTATGCACCAATATGGGTATCAAATAATTTGAGTGATATGTGGTTTTGAAATGCAGTGGGGCTCTACAGACATACATCCAAACCAAAATGGATTTTCTGGACATCTCATCACTAGGATCTGCTTATAGATATGCTGTCAAAATCGAGCAGAAATTTAAGCAACAGAACAAGCAGGAATCTGGATATGTAAATCTGAAATAACAAAAGTATGGTAAAGGAAACCTTAAATCACATAAAAATCAACCTCAATACAGCTAGTGATCCAGATGGATTTCAGTGGCCTCCCACCTATTCCAACTGGTTCATTTTGGCAGTTTTTTTCCTAGTTTTTCGGTCCCTGACTTGTGAGGCTGTTTTGAGGCCTTAGACTGTTGGAATGTTTTAAAAATAGTGTATGCTTGTCATTGATGGAAAGTACAGCAGTGATGATGGCTTGAGTATAGGAGCATGATCAACAATGCAGTGATAATGGGGAGGAGCAACAACAATGATCGTTGGATTAACAATTCAGAATTCCCGATGGCTGACAGATCTCAATGTAGATAAGAGGAGCGCGTAGATATGGAGGATAGATCTCGGGCGTTAGATCCAAGGCAGGGTCTGACCACCATTGGATCCAAGAGAGCCTGCACATTCTTTAAAGTGCTAGGAGAAGCGGGCTTACAAAATCCTGAAAGCAGGAGGACCGTCCATCTTCAGGAAGGACACATGGATGCGCAGATATGGAGGATAGATCTCGGGCGTTAGATCCAAGTGCAGGGTTCAACCACCATTCGATCCAGGAGAGCCTGCACATTCTTTAAAGTTCTAGGAGAAGCGGGCTTACAAAATCCCGAAAGCAGGAGGACCGTCCATCTTCGGGAAGGACACGTGGACACAGATCATCATTTCGCTGACTGGAAAGTCAAAGGTATGAAATGCTCTAGCCTTTCACCTCCCAAAATCGCGATATGCGAAATCATGAAAGGATCTGAGCCGTCAGATCAAGGTTTGATATGGACCGTTGATCCCACTCCATTTCAGAGTTTCGCGCATCGAGAGTTGGAGATGTCAAAGAATATTAACCACAGGAATCACGAAATTGTGATATGTGAAATCACGAAATGATCTGAGCCGTCAGATCAAGGTTTGATTTGGACCATTGATGCCACTCCATTTCAGAGTTTCGCGGATCAAGAGTTGGAGATTTCAAAGACTATTAACCACAAGAATCCCGAAATCGCGATATGCGAGATCGTGAAACGATTTGAGCCGTCAGATCAAGGTTTGATATGGACCGTTGATCCCACTCCATTTCGGAGTTTTGCAGATCAGAACTTTGAAGTGACAAGAACACTGAACATCAAGAATCCTGAAATCACGATATGTGAAATTGCGATTTAATCGTAGTCGTCAGATCAAGATGTGATCTGGACCATTGATTTGGACCGTTGATCTGGACCGTTGATGCTAAACGAGTGGTAAATGACTAGAGAAGCTGAAGAGTCATGATGATGATCAGACAGAGCACTAGAGTTGTGGAGGAATATGACACGGAGTGAGCATGCAGAGGAATTGTGAATATTGCATGCACAAAGACAACAGAGGCTATAAGAATGTTGAACAAAGAAGAGATAAGGGTTGTCACTGTGTGGGAGAATTCAGGTGTGTACAAGGAGGCAGAACGCAGGAGTAGAAATGCACAGTCGAGGAGTGGTGCATTGAAGGGATATGGCACATAGAGCATAAAAGGAAGAAGAACAGAAAGTGCTAGAGGTGTGCAGAAGACATTGATGTAGACAGGGCAGACCGGTGTAACAACACAACGACAAGGCTGGTAAGCCATTGAATAATTTTATATCACTGTAATAAGTTTTAGTAAGAAAGAATTTATAATTCAGGGTGGTTGGGAGGCGCTAGGGAGGAATGGTGTCCTCGGAGGTTCAAGTGGGTGCTTGAACATAGGGAGTTGGTACTTCCTTCTAGTTGGTGCTAGAGAAATCAGGGAGTTGGTGCTTCCTTCTAGTGGGTGCTAGAGAAAATAGAGAGTTGGTTCTCTCAGCAAGTAGAAGCTTGCAAAACTGAGGTTGTATCCTCATTATGATTTGGTGCTCATATGTATGATAATGTAAAGAATGTAACTATTACTTATCATATAAAGAAAAAAAGAGGTTTTTACCCTGTATGGGTTTCCTTGGGAAATATCTGTCTCTTTGTTTCTCATATATGTGACTGATGTTGAATGTGTCAATGTTTATTTCCCTGCATGATTGTCATCATCATTGAGTGCCTTGTAAAGTTTTTAAAATAAGCATAATTGTTTAAGCACAGTAACAAATGATTCACCCCCCCTCTCAGTTGTCCAACAATTGGTATCAAATCCGGCCCCTTTTATCTAAGGGTAGATCCTAGATATTAAACATGTCAAGCCATGAAGGAAATTCTCATCCAATGAGCCCCTCTATTCAATGGAACAAACTTTGCCTTACGGAAAGTTAGAATGAGAACCTACATAATGGCTTTGGATGCAGATATGCGGGATCACGGTAGATCTTGGTTATGTAAAGCGGTTAATGTAATAATAAGGATGACAAACTAGAATTTAGCTTCAATGCTAAGGCTATGAATTCTATCTTGGGTGGAACTGCGAGGAAGCGGTGCGTAAAAGATATCACCTATAGGAGCGCCAAAGGAAATGTGGGACAAACTCATTGCCAATTATGAGGGTAATGAGAAGGAAAGGGATGCAAAGATTCAAACCTATAGAATCACGGTTTGAACAAGCTGAAGATGAAGAATATAGAAAGCTGTTGGAAATACTTTTACGAGTAGAAGAAATGGTAAGAGATTCAATGAGAGGCACTTGTGAAACAATTGGGGGAACCTTCTTTAGTTCATAAAACCTTGAGATCTCTCTAGATAGGTTCAACCTAAAGGTCTCTACTATAGAAGAAATTAATGATCTAAAACCTTACTTGAGTTTGACCAACTACAAGAACATTGGTGCATATGAAATGAGAATAGTTAAAGATAAACCCACCTCAGGAAGAAACATCATTTAAAGAAGACAAGAATGAGGATTACGAGCCCGATGAAATTGAAGAAAAATTGTGAAGAGACTAAAGAAGGGATCAGGCACATACAAAAGTAAATTGCCTTTCAAATCGGTTAGCTTGTGGTAGGATAGGTCATTTGCAAACAAATGTCCCCCACAAAAGAAAGGATCAAACTTGTGATGATGAGGAGAAATACAAACAACTTTTTTTCTTTAAAGAGAATAGCACAAGAAGAAAAGTCATTGTCCTAAACAATGATGATGATCATGAGATGATGAAGACAATGATTCATCTATTGAAGATAAACTAAATGAATTCATGCTTATGGTCAAAGAGGACTATGACAATAATAGCCGCGAGGGGAGTGATGTTAATGAAGAAGAAGGCGTGGTTGACATGGAAAAAGGGAAGGGAGCAGTCGGTGCATTGGAAGAGATTGGCCAGGACTAAGAATCAAGAACAGAAATCAAAGACAATTGTTATTATAGTTCGAGAAAGGCAGTAAAGAACCTAATAAAGACATTTCCCTACTAAAAGTAGAATTGGAAGGAGTCAAAGAAAATTGAAAGTTAAGAAACAGCGACTATGTCAGAGAAAGAGAGAGGCAAGATGTGAATCATTGGGAGCAAAGTAGGTGAAAACAAAGAGATGGAGAAGTTCAAACCTTGTATCATCAGAATCCGGAAAGTATCAGAGCCTCGAAGGGATTAGCCACCATTGGAATCAACAAAGGAATCCAAAACTGAAAACTGGTTTTGCTTGGGTTATGAAGAGGGGATCAAGTAGTGAAAAGCCGGAAATGAAGGCTTATGGTTTGTCAAAAGTATAATCAATGACAATAACAAATCTGTAGAAACAAAGGAATACAATCAGACACCCAGGACAAGTAAAGAAAAGGTTAGGGAATGAATCTATAGAGCAGAGAGAAACAATGCTCTCTCTGTGAGGCGTCATCAACAATCGATTTTCTCAAAGAGACAACCATTTTCTAGGTAATTTTGAGAATTTTTTCTATGGCTATTGTTTCTACTGTTCTAAATTTGGTCACCAAAGATGTAAATTTTCCCTTAAGACTTAGACATGAGCAATTAATATTTTCAAGGGAATAAATACTTCCCACAGTAATAAAAAGAATGATCACGGTCAAGTAATAATCCTTCCACCGGTACCAAATTGCCAAATTAAGTGCGGACACATACTAACTAGAGGCCAAAGAAATAATCTTGATCAATAGAGAAGTGGGCAACACTATAACAATAAGTTTGACTTATTGAATAATGAGGTTGATGCTACACCTATCATAACTTTGGACATAAATTTATTGAATGTCAGTTAAGGAACTATGAACCCAATTCGAAATTCCTAGCGAAAATGTCAAGTTTTGGAAAGAGAAGGAAAGTAACAAGTGCGGATTAGTATTATCTGATGAAAAGCAAACAACGGTATATGGAAAGACGTTGCCAAGCACATGACGAGGAGACAAAGGCAAGTTCTATCTCTAAGTGAAAACAAATCCCGAGGCGTAACCTTTGGAAATGATGCTCAGGGGAAAATAAAAGGAAAAGGGATGGTGAGCTTAAGTAATGGAAAAGGAAAAGCCAAGATGTTCTACTTGTGGATGGGCTGAAACATAATCTGCTTTCACTTAGCCAAGTCAAATGTGTATGAGGAAGGGATCTGAGGTGTTATTCCGCGATCAAGAATGCGCAAGATAAAGTCGCCAAACTTCCGGGGACAAGTGGTGGCCAAAAGGCATAAGGACGAAAATGATGTATATATGTGCTGAAAGAAAATAGAAGAATGTCATCTAAGCAAACATTATGAAGAAAGTTGGTTGTAGCATGGAGACTTGGACATCTAAGCACATATAATCAAACTCAAAAACCTCGAAGCGTTAAAATATTCGAGAATATCAAAGGCCCAAGATTCAATGTGTAAACCACCAAGTAGGAAAGCTAAACATGGGACAGTTTAAGTCCAAGGCTTTACTTCAATAGAGAAACCCCTCTAACTAGTTCATATATATTTATGTGGACCATCAGAATGAAGAACAGAGAAAACTACTTCATCTTGATTATCAATGATTACTCAGGACTTACATGTGTTGCCTTTCTCAAAGAAAAATGAAACATTTGACAAGTTTAAAACATTTAAGGATTTAACCTCTTGCATGTTTGAGTCTCAGTTAAACATGGAAGAGGTTAAAGGCGGTAAGATTAAATCGGGAAAATATTTTATGTCGAGAGACTTCAAGGAATTATGTGTAATGAATATGGGATCAAAGAGAGAATACACAATCCAAGAACTCCACAAAAAAATGCAGTAGTTGAGAATGAAACAGTTCGGGAAATGGCCATGTCAATGATGAATGAGAAGAACATTGGGTCAAACCTATTGGGTAGAAGCAATACAAACAATAGTCCATGTTCTTAGCAAAGCCCACCTCAAACCACAAGTGACAAGACCCTTATGAATTATGGTTTGGAAGAAGACCACCTCAATCAAACACTTGAGTCTTTGGGGATTAAATGCTACATAAATAATAATGATGAGAACCTCGACAAAATATGATGATAGGGATGATGAAGGCATCTTCTTAGGTTATGCTACAACGGTAAAGGATATAGATGCTATAATAAAATGTTGCATAAAATGGTTAGTATTGATGTAAAAATTGATGAAGGAATCCCGGCAAAAGAGGTGCTCTGATGTGGAGTCTTCTACATAGGAACATAAGATAAAGTTGAAGATGAAAAGGTCCAAGGTCAAAAGCGAAGACTACGAATCAGGATGAGGCTTCAGACTCGGACACTCAGACATGCTCAAATCAGCAGTCAGCTACAAATTCCTCCTCAGGGAATCATTCAAAGAATCATCACGCAAGTTGAATGGTGGAGAGAAAAGACAAGGTTATTTTAAATGGGAAGCTAATCAAAATCACTGAACAATCTCATATAGATATCATATCCATGCTTTGAGACAATAATTTTAATGAATCCAACAAAGATAATCACTGGGTTAAAACAATGAATCATGAACTTGATCATATTTAGAAAAATATTATGTGGGAGATGGTTCAATGACCTGAAGGTAAAAAAACATCATTGGCTCCAAATGGATCTTTAAGAATAAGTTGAATGAAGCAAGGACAAGTTATCATGAACAAAGCAAGGTTAGTCTATAAAAGATATGCTCAGATAGAAGGAATATATTTGGTGGTATTTGTGCCCGTGGAAAAGAAGATTAGAAGCTATCAGGAATGTTTCTTGCCTATGCTTGTCATAAAAGGTTTAAAGTCTACAAATGGATGTCAAGTGTGACCTCTCTAAATGGAGATTTAAGTGAAAGAAGTCTATATGGAACAACAGAGGAGGGTTCAAACTTTTTTGATAACCCTGACTTAGTATTAAAGCTGAAGAAAGATTTATATGGTTTAAAGCAAACCCCTCGAGCCTGGTATCTGAGGTGAATGCATTATCTCAAATACAAAGGGTTCAAAGAGAGGAACAATGACAACAATGCTGCATATTAAAACAAAAGGATAATAATTTGCTCATGTCTTGGTCTATGTAGATGACATCATCTTTGGATGTAATAAGGATTACGTTGGTACAATGGTTTTCTTACGCCATGGAGTGCGAATTTGAAATGTCTATGATAGGAGGAACGCCATTTTTCTTGGTCTACAAATTACTTTCGAGGCACGAAGGGATGTTCATTTCTCAAGAAAAATATCTAAGAGAAATGATGAAAAGGTTTCAAATGGAAGAATCTAAACATGTGGGTACACCTATGGTAGCGGATATAAATTAAGAAAGGATGATGATTCACACGATGTTTATCAAAGCTCATATTGATCAATGATAGGAAGCTTATTGTACATCACAGCATCTCGCCAGACATAATGCATGTTGTGGGAATGGTAGGAATATATCAGGATAAACCTAAATAGAGTCATTTACCAAGCTATCAAAAGGATATTGGTGTTTGAAAACAATGACTTATGGTACATGGTATCGAGAAATCAAAATCTTAGGTTAATTTGCTTATTCCAGTCTGAGGATTGGCCAAATTGTGTTGGCAGAGAGAAAAGCATTGGAGAGAAATTCTTCTGGGTGACTCACTTAATGTGGCTTAGTAAATACAAAGGTTCCATTTCTTTATCAACCACAGTGATATACATTGTTGCTGCTTTGTTGCATATGTATTGTGGATGATTGAGACACTTGCAAACTTAGAGGTAAAATACATTGCACGATCCCAATTCATTGTGATAAACCTAGTGCCATCGATTGTGTCTAAAAAATCTTGTATTCCACTCCAAGATAAGCATATTCCCATAAAATATCATTTTCTAGAGAGCAGGTCCTGTCAATTTGTTCAGGTCCATTACATTCCCATTCACGAACAAATTGTAGACATCTTTACTAAACCTAGCCAAGACACCTTTTGATTATCTCAGGAAAATAGAAGTTGGGTGTCATTTCATCTCACACCTAAAGTCCATCTTGTTAGGGGGAGTTTTGTATTGTTTGGATATCTAATGCCTCCTAAAGTGCACCCAGCATTTCGGTATGTCTCTTCTTTGACATTGATGTCAAAGGGAAAAATTTAGGTGCCTTAGTTGCCATCAATGACAAAGGGGAGATTGTTGGCATGTTTGAAGTGTATGCTTGTCATTGATGGCAAAGATACAACAACGATGATGGCTTGATACAGGGAGCATGATCAACAAAGAAATGATAATGGGGAGGAGCGACTAGCGGTGATCATTGAATCAACAGTGAGAATTCCGATGGTTTAGCCGGATCTCAATGTAGACAAGAGGAGCTTGCAGATATGGAGGATAGATATCTGGCGTTAGATCTGAGCGCAAGGTTTGAACATCGTTGGATCCAGGAGAGCCTCCACGTTCTTTAAAGTGCTAGGAGAAGCGGGATTATAGAATCCTGAAAGCAAGAGGACCGTCCATCTTAGGGAAGGACACATGTGGATAATGCGGAGATATGGAGGATAGATCTCGGCATTAAATCCAAGCCCGAGTCCAGAATAGTTGGATCGAGCTTGCATGTTCTTTAAAGTGCTAGGAAAAGAGGGCTTACAAAATCTTGGCGGGAGGGTAGATCCATCTTCGGGGACCGTGGACCACGGATCATCATTTCATTGTTGGAAAATTAAAGGTATGAAATGCTCCGATGCTTTCACCTCAAATCGCGATATGAGAAATGGTAAGCAGAAATGATCGAGCCACGTCCGGATCAAGGTTTGATCTATACCGTTGATCCCACTCCATTTCATAGTTTTGTGAGGATCGAGAGTTGGAGATGTCAAAAGAATAATAACCACAAGAATACAGAAATCGTGATATGCACAAAATCGTGAAATGATGCGGTAGGTGGGATCAAGGTTTTGGTCTGGACCGTTGATCCACTCCATTTCGGAGTTTCACACCGGATCAAGCGTTGGAGATGTCCAAGGCTATTAACCACAGGAATCCCAAAATAGCGATATGCAAAATAGGAGAAATGATCTGAGTTGTTAGATCAAGGTTTGATCTGAACCATTGATCCACTCCATTTTGGAGTTTCGCGGTTGCAACTTTGAAGTGACAAGAACAGCGGCGAACGTCAGAATCCCGAAATCATGATGATATGCAAGAATGCGATTTAATCAGCGGTATCAAATCAAGATGTGATACACGGACCGTTGATCCGACTCCATTTGAGTTTAGCGGATGAAACTTTGGAGTGACAAGAGCGGTGAACATAAAGAATGTCAAAATCATGAAATGATACATTTGTCGGATCAAGTGTTGATCGAGACCGTTGATCCCATACCATTTCGGGATATCGGGGATCACGACTTGGAGGATTGAGATGACTCATCTCTATATTCATGAAATGTGAAATTGTGAAAGCTCTATGCATAAGGTTGTGATCACAACCCTTGATCCACATCGGCGAGAGATGGAGGGAAGAGCTAGAAACCAAAGCTCCTTTTCGAGGATGTATTGAAGATGTCGAGACACATGGTCTACGAATGTCGAATTGCGAATGCGAAATGCCAAAATGAATGCAAGATCCCATGGAATCAATCCAACGGTCACGGTGAATTTGAACAAGATTAGAGGGCTACTATAGCCGCGAGGCGATTATGTACCGAAACCAGCGATGGTTTCGCCAAAGGAACTTCGAACACCCGAGGTGATTGTGAAGGTGAGTCTTTGGGAATCTTCAAGAGGGATGAAAGATGTTAGTGGAAGCGTTAGCCGGTGGATGAGCATTGAGGCACGTAACTAAGAGCCGAAGGTGAGCTTCACTATCCGCGAGAGAAGACGAAGAGTCTCAAAGCACCAGAGAGGTTGAGGAATCTTATTATAACATACAATGATGTTGAACAAGTGGTAAACAACCAAAGAAGATGAAGAGTCACAATGATGATCAAGCGAGCACTCCGAGTTGTGGAGAATATATGGCCTTGAGTGAGCATCACCGAGAGGCATTCTGCGAATATTGCATGCACAAAGACAAGCGAGACTATAAGAGTGTTTAACAAAGAAGAGATGGGGTTGTCGTTGTGTAGGAGAATTGAGGTGTGTGATAAGGGTTGTCGTTGTGTAGGAGAATTCAGGTGTGTACAAGGAGGCAGAATGCAGGAGCAGAAATGCACAGTCGAGGAATGGTGCATTGAAGGGATATGGCGCATAGAGCATAAAAGGCAGAAGAACAGAAAGTGCTAGAGGTGTGCAGAAGACACTGATGCAGATAGGGAAGAGCAGTGTAACAACACAACGACAAGGCTGGTAAGCCATTGAATAATTTTATATCGCTATAATAAGTTTTAGTAACAAAGAATTTATAATTCAAGGTGGTTGGGAGGTGCTAGGGAGGACTGGTGTCCTCGGAGGTTCAAGTGGGTGCTTGAACACAGGGAGTTGGTGCTTCCTTCTAGTTGGTGCTAGAGAAATCAGGGAGTTGGTGCTTCCTTCTAGTGGGTGCTAGAGAAGATAGAGAGTTGGTGCTCTCAGCAAGTAGCAACTTGCAAAACTGAGGTTTTAGCCTCATTATGAGTTGGTGCTCATATGTATAATAATGTAAATAATGTAACTATTACTTATCATATAAAGAAAAAAGAGGTTTTTACCCTGTATGGGTTTCCTCGGGAAATATCTGTCTCTATGTTTCTCATATATGTGACTGATGCTAAATGTGTCAACGTTTATTTCCCTGCATGATTGTCATCATCATTGAGTGCCTTGTAAAGTTTTTAAAATAAGTATAATTGTTTAAGCATGGTAACAACTGATTCACCCCCCCTCTCAGTTGTCCAACATAGACAACATTTTTAGGGCTTGCCACAGTAAAAACTTCCCTTCGATAGACCAAAAACAAATGTGTTTTCCTCGAATAGACCTTTCCAATGGGCTATCATGCACCTAAAATGAAGACCGTATGCAAAAGTTATGACCCCGGGAAGTTGATGTACTAACTTACCCAAATAGAGCCCACATGACTTTTGGCGCTTCATATCCTAGGGTTAGGTTTTTGGATGTCTAGGGTTTTTGACATTCTTGTTTATTGTAAAAATTCCTTCATAGCCTCATTGTAATCATATTATTGTGAATGAGCACAGTCATCACATCTCTTCTCAGAGATAAGCCACCACCATTCCAACAAGCTTGTTTTCTGTTGCATTTTACAGTTTCATCTTATTTCCTTATTGAATAGAAAACTAGTTTTATTGTATCTCTATTATTCTGTGTTAAGAATATTTTAATAATCTATATTCATTTAGTTCTGCTCATAAAATCCAGATCAACCAGTCCAAGCCACAAGAAAATAAGAGAAATGGGATGATGAAGAAGGACACTGGGAAGTGGTGTGACTTCCACAAAATACCTTGGCAGAACATTGATGAATGTTTCTCGAAACAATCATTGGTGGTCGAGCTCAAAGAAACAAAGTCGAGCCTCGACTCAGACTCTGATTCAGACAATAATAAAATAAGACAAATAATTGATGCATAATCCACTAGTACTGTCATGACCGCAACAATCCAACCAGAACAACCATAGGATCCTCAGAAGGGGAGCACCTTTTCCATTCACAGATGTGGGTGAAGGGGACCCCGTTGCATTTTATTTTTTATAGCGGAAGCCAAAAGAAACTCATCTTCACAAATTTTTTCAAGGAGTTGGATTTGATGAAAACACCACACCCACAACCATACAATATCAGATGGCTTCTCTAGGGACTAGATCTTCATGTCAGCTAGCAGTGTCTCCTATCATACGACATCAATCCCTTCAAGGATGAGGTGTTGTGTGATGTTTACCTACTAGAAGTATGTGATGCTATGTTAGACCAACTATATATGTGGATACTTCATGTTTTTTATGTGTCTCGACCCTGTAGTGTCATTGTTACTCTAGGGGGTCACTCCTACATGATACCATAGGTAGTTCTTATTATTGTCCCAACAAAACATTCCACAAAGTAATATATCATACCATAAAGTTTATCCTCTTCAAAACTTGGTTATAAGAGAAGGAAATTGTAACCAATACAGTCGTGTCCCAAGACCCTTCTATCTAGTAGAAGTAGATCAACAAGATTGTAGAAGAGTACCAAGATATTCCTACAACACCTACAGGGGTTCCTCCACACTACCCAGTTAAATGAAATTATGATAAATCCCTTCATGTTCTTCATGTTTCATATTCACTGAAAGATTCCTCCCACACTCTGGAAGATCATGCAACCATATTGGTTCATAATAACCTTCAGCAAGCTAAGCAGGGGAGCTTATTCAGTGAGGAAAGAAAATCACAAAGGTTTAGATTCAGTACAAGCTTCCCAAGGGACCTGATGCAATGGATACCATTGATTCCTAAGGTGGAAGGATTTATCGAGGTGGAAATCAGTGGCCACCCACCTATTCAACTCGCTAAAAACAAGGGTTTCCACCTTGGCAATTTTTCTACAGCTTTTTGGTTCCTAAACTTCCAGGGTCGTTTTGAGGCTCTAAACAACATTTTCCAGGCCTACCACAATCACAATGTAGGATTTATCTAGAGTGTGATGTAAAAATGTTTAATCCTCGGATATACCTTTCAAACGATCTATTGTGAGACCAAAATGAAGATTGTATGAAAAAGTTACGCCCTTGGGAAATTGACTTACTAACTACCCCCATCAGGGCCCACAAACCTTTTGGTGTTTCATCTTTTGAGGTTAGGGTTTTGGGTTTTATTAATGATAAAAATGCCTCTAGAACCTCATTGTAATCATCGTCATATTCTTGTGAATGAGCGTATCCATCACATCTCTTCTCAGAGATAAGCTGTCACTTATCTAACAAATCATTCACTCTGTAATTTTACAATTTTTATGCATTTTCTCATTAATAAAAATTGTGCATTAATGTATCTCTGTGTTTATTGCAATATTTATGTGTATCTCGCAATATCTCTTCATATTTTATTTTTATATCTATGCCTTCATTTTTTTCTCAAAATAATCCAGATCAATCTTCTAACTACCTTTTGTTCTTTGACTTATTTTGGCACAAATCTAAAAACTTAGCAAAAATGCCTATCCAACAGGCCCCCAACACTCACCTATGGCTTGTCCCGAGCCACTCAAGAATTCTTCCAGTGTGCCATGAATTTTTCAAAGGTATCTCTTGTTTTCATGATCTTTTCCTTGACCTCTAGTCTTTCTAAAAAAATTGGTCAATTGTTTATGTAGTGACGTGAGCCTGCATCTTCTCGACACCTTCATCAATGGCCTATTTGATGATTGCTTGAGTTATTTTTAAGGTCATTTTCACTTCATATGCTTCCTCATGTAGTACTTATACCTGATGTGAGTGAGCGTGTTTCTTCACCCCTAGTTGATTCATTTATCAATACATCTTTTGGTTCTCATTCATCGCAGTTACCACCTTAACTGGCGATAATGTGCCTATGACATCTTTGAACTTTTGCACCTTTTCCTGCGTAGCTTGGATCTTATAAATAATCTCATGTTGTTCCTTATCCTCATTGATTTTTTCCCAAATAACTATATTCTCTATATACAGTTTATCGCTCAAATGATAGAGCCTTTGTACTATCCATCAATGTTGTCATGGTTTGCTTCCTTGTCTCCCTTTCTTCAAGTGGAGTGTTGGGTGTCGCACGTGCTTCTATATCAACTATTTGTGCATGGAATCCCTGAATGGCTTCACTTATATTTGTTACTTGATCTTCCAATATGGCCTCCTTCTCTATATGTTCCTCTCGTAGTTCTTGATAGACTTTCTTGAATTCCTGCTACATTCTTTCTACCTTCTGCGTGGCCTTATCGCGCTCATGTTTAACTTTGTTGTACTCCACTTCTAGTGCAATATTTTATGTCGTAACCTTCACTAATTTTATGCATGTCTTCTCTTTGCGCACATTCATCTCTTGTGTTGCACTCATCTATAATTCCTGCAATACATCCATTTCCAATTGTGATATCACTAAGTCAATGTGACCTAATGCCCTGGCCCATTCTTGCATTTCTGTCATGGGGAACTTGATTGCCCCTATCGCTAGTTTAATCAATATTAATTCTCCTATGATTGCTAAGGGCTAGGATGTTTTTGTCCCAACCTCTCTAGTATTGGTAATGCTTGTTGTTGGTTCCCCCTCCATCTATCTCCCTAAAGTGATGTTTGTTTCTTCTAATAGTTGTTGTAATTCTGCCATCTATTCCTGCATGCATTTTTTCATTTCTTCTTCTTGTTGTGCTATGTGATGAAACACGTCATCACTGAATTATATGACTTGGTCATCTATATTCTCTAAATATTCCTTTATCAAATCCTAGATAGCCACTTCCTTAATGGAATTGTGCTTCGGTCATTTTTGTCTGGGTCGTCCTGTGTCTAGCTCTTTTCTCTTCCTATCATTGCGCGATGTTGTCTATTAAATAGTTTCCTTCGGGTCCTTTCCTTTTTCCTGGTGAACTCATTTTGCTTCATCCTCATCGACCTCATGTATTTTTGGTTTTTACTTCTCTGATGGACCTATATTTTCTAGTGGAATCTTCCACTCATCTTCCCAATTGACCATAATGTGACCCATCTCCTCTTCTGTCAATCTGTATTGGGTTGGTAGCCACTGTTGATCTGGGTCCTTCTTTTCTTGTATGTACATGTGGTGGATCCATTCCTTGAAGCATGCCACTGCCTTATATGCCTCGACCACCTATGGTAGTATGCGTGGGGTCCTCTCTATGATATCGATGATAGTTTCCTTGTAAATATATAATTTGACATTACTATCCATTTGGCATGCCTTATGTGTAGTATACCAAATGTTATGATAGTGTGTGGATAAACAAGGCTTCTCCTTGAATCCTAAAAACTAATTTTCACCTCACTCTCTCAAATATGATAGAGCGATTATAATTAGTAACTAGTAGTATTGGAACTTGTTTCCCTTGTCCCGCACTTCCTCACAATTGATCTAAAATTGGTTTAACAAAAATGTTTCCCAGTTCATATGGACACCCTCGACACATCGTCCTGGTGTCGCTATGATCGGTGCTGGCACTTGATATTATTTGAACTTCCTTAATAGCTTATATACTAAGTCTTGCATTGCAAACCCTACCATCAGGTCATAGATTCTTGTGACATGCAATCAATGGTGTCCACAAAATGTATGGAATTTCTCTTTCATTCTCTCAGAGAGAGTCTTTTCATTCTTCTTTTAAAGAAACAATGATGTGTGGTTTTCCCCCTGCAACAAAAGACCTATAACACACACTATTAAATCAATATCAATGGAAATTGTCCTGTCTAGCCACATGTATCCCTTGTGCGCAAAACTTAGTAGCATTTTTTCACACACATTGATCTCCTGGCTCCGTCCAAAATGTAGTATATCAAACATGTTTAGAAGTCCTACTTTCTAAAACCCCCTATCCCATTCCTGTGACTCAATGACTATCACATGAGACTACAAAATAATGAAATTTCTCAAACATTTATTGGGTACTAGCTATGGAAAATTATTTTCATCGATGATGTCATGGTTTGCATACTTTAGAGTTGGTATCAGACTTAACATATCCCCTTATACAATGACTCCCTCTGGAATTGGTGGCTCCACTAGAAGGTACTTTTCATCCTTCAGTAAGTTGATGTGATTCGTGGATGGATTTCTTGGTGGGATATAATCCCTGGGGAATATTTCTTCTGAGGAAGACGCCTCGTGTGTCTCTTCTACTACCGGTAGCGTTGCAAATTGACTATGTAGTCTCTTTGGTATTGATGTTGGTGTTCCTTCTTATTTTTGCGGTGCCATATTCTTTAATGATTTGTGCTCTATAAATCTGTTCTAAAATTCGGCTCTATAAATTCACCTCTATATCTTTGGCTTTGAAACTTGACTCTGTATGCAAACTCTAACTGAAAATAATATTTCCCCGTTGGCCCTTTGCATGCTTTTATATTTCATTTTCATCTATAGCTTCCCTTTGTGCCTAAAATTTCCATCTAATCCACTAGTGGTTGACATTCATTACCTTCTTTAATGCTCCATTACTCCATATCTTTGGATAATTCTTCGTTCGATTATGCAATCTGTCAATATCATTTTTCCCTTCTTCATTTATTATTACGCGATGCCACTACTTCGTCATCATGGTAGCTCTTTACTGCATGTCTTGTCATGGATTGTCTTAATTTCTACTAGCTATCATTTGTGCAATTTATTCTCTCTGCATGATCTCTTTTCTATGCATGATTTCTTCTCTCTATGTGATCTTTCTTCCTTCATTTGTGCATTCTTATTCTTTCTTCTTTCTCATCCACGACATTTTCCTTCTTTTCAACTTTACTTGTTAACCTTAAATTCTTGGACTTCTCAACCTTCGACTCCTTTTATGAACCATTTTCATAATTTTTCATGTTTGAATTGATTTTTCTTTCTTTTTCTTCCTTTTCTTGCTATTGTACACTATGATACAAGGTAGTCTACACATCTCCTCTAGTGTGCGAAAGNGACTTCTCAACCTTCGACTCCTTTTATGAACCATTTTCATAATTTTTCATGTTTGAATTGATTTTTCTTTCTTTTTCTTCCTTTTCTTGCTATTGTACACTATGATACAAGGTAGTCTACACATCTCCTCTAGTGTGCGAAAGTAAAGATGTCACTATATAGTTTCAATCGAATCCCAATCACTAGTCTTTCCATGACTTGTCCATCCAATTGTTTTAACTGAATATCACTTGTGTTAGTCACATGTCTGATCACTTATGGACCTAACTAGTGCATCCTAAACTTTCCTAGGTGTTGTAAGAACTTACAGTCATAGACCAGTAATAGATATCCTGTCTGGAACTTCTACTTGATGTGTCTATCATGCCATCCCTTTTCACGTGCCTTATGTACTCGCTGATGGAACCTTGTAATAAATCGATATTCCTCTAAAACTAGTAACTGGGATAGTCTTTCTTCTACTATGTCAGAATCCATAAGGCCTATCATGGCAAAAATTTATATACTTGGTACAAGAAGCTCCATGGGCATGATTGATTCCTGACCATATGCTAGTATAAAGGGTGTATGTCCTATCAACCTCTTGCATGTATTTTGGAAAGC
Source organism: Picea sitchensis (assembly GCA_010110895.2). Lineage (NCBI taxonomy): Eukaryota > Viridiplantae > Streptophyta > Pinopsida > Pinales > Pinaceae > Picea > Picea sitchensis. Next base: position 42,376 of record SNQJ01S0043186.1, on the reverse strand, counting down.
CCAAATCACTACAGGGATCCTTAAGTCCCATTCATCATATCCTATGTTGCACACCTTGGTCAATACATTCTCCAATATCTTATTTAATGCCTCCACAATTCCATTAGCTTATAGGTGATATGGAGTCCTCTTCCKATGCTCAATATGGAAATCTTATGTTAATTCTACAATTKTCTTGTTCAAAACGTGAGTCCCCTAGTTGCTTATCAGTACTTTAGGACACCCAAAAATTGTAACTATGTTCATGAATAATAATCATGTAGTTGTATCCGTGATGCAATCAATATCTATTTATGCCTCTTCTCATCTTGTCAAGTAGTCTGTCATGGTAATTATGTACCTGTCTCTTGTTCTCCTCACTGGTGGATTAATCAGTCCGACAAAATCCACTACCCATTTTTCAAACACCTGCAAGGTAACTTGCAGATTCAAAGGAATATCATTTCTTCACGATGGTATTCCTACTCTCTAGAAAATGTCATAGCTCTGAAAAATATTCCTTTGCGTCATTATGGAGGGTGGGCCACAATATCCTTGCATGTAATATCTTCTATGCAGTATCCTTTCCTGCATAATGACCTCCTACAATTCCATCATGTACCTCTATGAGGATCATTGGTCTCTCATGCTCTAGCACACATCATCATAGTATCCCATCTATATCCAAGTTGTATAAATTTTATGTGATCAATTGATAATCTGCTACTTTAACCACTAGCTTCTTCTTTTGTTCTACGATCATATCGTATGGGGCCATTCCTGTGCTCAAATATTGGACAATTTATGAAAAATGGTTGTTTATCATTTTAATTGAGAATAAATGCACATTTGGTAAACTATCATATAGGTTCCCTTCCTCTTCTCCTATTAGTATCTATGAAAAATGGTATGGTCCTACATTCATTTTCAATGGCTTCACAATAACTTCAAAATCATACTCTTGGAACAACAGTAACCATCTACAAATTCTCCCCCCCAACACTAGCTTGTTCACTGGATCTCTGAGTGCAGAGTGGTCTCTAAACATCTTGAAATGAGACCCCAACAAATAGTGTCTAAACTTTTGCAAGGCATACACCATTGCCAAGCCTTCCCATTTTGTTTTCGTGTAATTCTTCTCAGCAATCGATAACTTCTTTCTAGTGAAAGAAATAAGATTATCTAACTCTCCCTCTCCTAGCTAGGCTAACACTACATCGAGTGCTATCGAGGATGCGTCCACATGAACGTGAAATTCTTTTTTCCAATCTGGGAACACTAGAGTGGGCATAATTACTAACTTTTGTTTCAATATGTCCATACCCTTCTGCTAGTCTTTGATCTACATATCCTCCCCCAACACTAGCTTGTTCAATCGGATCTCTGGAAAGTGAGGGTCTCTAAACATCTGAAATGAGACCACCAAATAGTGTCTAAACTTTTGCAAGGCAACCATTGCTAAGCCTTCCCATTTTGTTTTCGGGTAATTCTTCTCAAGACCGAGCAACTTCTTTCTAGTGAAAGAAATAAGATTATCTAACTCTCCCTCTCCTAGCTAGGATAACACCTCACATCGAAAAGTTAATGGTGATTCCACATGAACGCAAATTATTTTTTCCAATCTAGGAACACCAGAATGGGTGCATTTACTAAATTTTGTTTCAATATGTCCATACCCTTCTGCTAGTCTCGATCCACTAAAATTTAGTTTATTTCTTTTAATAACTTCTCCATTGGAGTCGTAATATGTGTATAACATTTAATAAATCTCCTATAATATCCAATATGACCCAAAATTGTTCTCAATTGTCACATTGATTTAGGTGGTTGAAAATTAACAATTACCACTATCTTGGTGGTAGGATCAACTAAAACCCCCGCTTGCATACCACTTGACCTAACAATATCCCAAACAAATTTTACAAAATACGTTTATTCAAATTTAATGAAATCCGATATTGTCTACATCTATCAAGCATCAAACTTAGAGCTTGTATGTGATATTTCAATAGCTAAAGGAAGTCCAATCATCTAATTACACTTCAAGAAACTTATCAATAAAAATCCCTCCTTAAAGGCTACAAAAATTACTCTAGAAAACAGAACAGGTGCATTATTTATCCCAAACAACATCACTATGTACTAGTATCTTCCCCATTCTATCGCAAATGTCATCTTATGTCTATCTTTTGGCATAATATTTATCTAATGGTATCCTTAAAATCTATCGGTGAACAAGTAGGATTGCTTCCCTCCTATGTTTTCTAATACTTCATCTATAAAGGGGGTTCGAAATGGGTCATGTGAACATGCATCATTCAACTTCCTTATGTATATAAAAATTATAATACCCCATGTTTTCTTATCTTGAACTACCATTGGACTTGTCCATTTGGACTCTGCGATGAGTTCAATTATACCAGCTTCTATCATTCCATCAAGATCTAGTTTCACTTTTTCCTTGTACTTTAGAGTCAATCTATAAGGTCTCTATGTTACTGGCTTAGCATCTAATTTTAAAGGAATCTTCATCTCTCCCAATTCTCTAGCTATTCCCTTCATCTCTGAAAAGTTTGTCGAAAATAGATCTTGATACTCACAAAATAGGTCTACAATCTTTTCCACAATCTCATCGTTTGCAAACTTCGGTTTATCATTTGTGCCAATGTTCGCTTTACACATTCTTAATGGCTTCTTATATGCATCAGATTCAATTTATATACCTACTACATTATGATTCCCTTCAGTCTTTGGCACCTATACATTTCTTGATTCTTCTTCTTCTTGGGATTCCTTGGTAACATTATAACATTCTAATAGTTCATGGGTTGTCACAGATTCTCTGTGTGCACTACATGTAGTTACTATTTCTACTTGACCTTCTTCCATAAATATTTTACCTCTAATGACTTGTAAATATGCATCTAATAAAGGTAACTCAACTTCAAAATTAAATGTTACCTTAAAGTTTTGGGTGAGCCCTTCCCAATTCATTGTCCCTCTACACATTTCTAGCTCTAAATACCAATTCTTGGGAACTGTCTCTAGTGTATGTATGAACCTGTGTGTCCATTCATGTTTCAACACTTTCCTCCAAGTTATAATACATCACGCAACATGATCCTTCAGATCACCCATCCAAGTATACTTTTTCATAGTGTCTTATGTTCCAAACATGATCTGCATCAGTATTTTAAAATGTTGTCAATCCTCTATCCCTTCCTTGTGGGTTTTCCACCATCTCATTGGAGTTTCTCTTAGTGCAACATCTAATGCTAACAAACTTTGTTGTTTAGGTATCTGCAACTCAAATTTATTAACAAAAGAACTTACCTCAGTTAGTACCTCAAAATTTAGTGTATCACCGTTATCGGACAAATCAGTAAGTGTTGACACAAAATAATCTCCCTAAATTCAAAAAGAAATTAGAACAAAACATAGCAGAATACAAGCTTCTCCTCATATTACATTGTAATGTAAACTAGTTCAATGACATACAAATGTCATACCATTTAAATGTCATTTTATCCTCATTAGTTTCGTCCTTGTTCCATGTTTGGACTTGTGGGATGTTGAACTTGTTAAGAAGCACAAACTAACAAAGAGAGAGAACAACGATATATATATTCCAATGAAACCTATGCATAAGATTAAGGAATTTTACAACAAAAATGGAGACACTTTTATAGGGAAGAAATGTATCACTACATTATATTGATGAAAGTGGAGAATACAACCTATGCCTTGTTGTTGCAAGGTCCCTTCCAATGGCCCTTTTCCTCAACACACACACCTTTTCTCCAAAGATTTTGATGAAGAGTATTCACAACCTGACTTGGAAAGCTAAAGCAAAGCTATCACAAGTAAAATCTTCAGTAGAATTCTTCATGCATAAGCCATCCTAAATTTTCCCATGAGAGATCCCTCTTTATATAGAGTGAAGAGGGATGGATGAAGAGATCAGGATAATCCCACTAAATCATAGAAGCAAGTGAGATCCAAACCGATCGGAGGCACCTCATCTTTACAGAGATTCCATTCTAGAACCTTCTAGAATTTAATCTTTTTCCTTTGCTTGAGCATCGTCGCACCCTAAACACAAGAAGCATGTGATGATGCTAAAATCCACTATGGTGCAGTATGTGATGATCAGGGATCATCACACCCTTATCATTTGTCAAGGTGTGACGACTTTCTTTGGTAGGGTTTTTAAGAAAGGAGAGATGATTCTAATTCCTAGGGAGAAAGTCTTATTTCTTCAGTAGCTTCAGGGAGCAGAGGAGTAAGCAATACACATATCATCGGTGATCACGGGGATGGTCAAAATAATGTGTAACATAATTCCCCCCAAATTATGAAGTTGGAACATGTGACAACTGAAATACTTTGTAGAGTGTGTGTGTCGAGAACAAGGAGCACATTGGTCGGAAACCTGGAAACAATCAAGCATCTGCATAATAATATACCATTTACTGAGGTAGGAATTCCAATACTAAGATTACAAGTGACTCTGAGAATACGTTTCAAGTGAGTCATGGCCACCAATCGTACATTTTGGATCCATGTCATCACGATTCAACATAGCCAAGAAAAATGCACTTTGGATCTATGCTATAACGACTCAAATTTGGACATAGCCATGATAAATACACGATGGATCTATGTGTCAGTACAAAACTTATGATTACTCCATCACAACCTCAATCAATGTGACAGTATCCAGGGTATTTATTTCTATCATACTAAAGTACGAATCTATCCATGTGATTATAAGTGTCGAAGTTGAACATGGTAGAAACCACTTTATTACCGGTCATTAATGGATATCATTAACAAGTGTGAGGGAAATCACCATTGATGTCAATGAACCCCAAGGTACTCTAGTATAATCCAATGAATGTGAATTAATGAGCTAAAGTCAAACACTCGATGGAATTTTCCAATTAGTGGCCAATGATGTGAACCCACTTTTGAAAATGAGGAAACATGCCATTGAGTCATGCAGGTTCCAAGGTACTAAATTATTTCTAAGTCTAATTCCCGGATAATGAGATGAATTTGATAGAAAAATACTCATCATAGGAGGGCCTTAATGTATCCCCCATCAATGACACGAAATATATAAAATATTTGAAGTGGATAAGAGTATAAAGTGATTTAGAATTGACTCAGGGAAGGCTGACATGGTAAGAGTTTGAGGACTACAGATGGTTGAATCGATAGAAGGCTTGTTTAGGTTGAACTTCTCTTGAACATATGAACGACACGACAATTTTCTTAGTAGCATTGACTCAATGAAGACCCCACATACAGACTTTTTGATGATCAAAATGAGATACAAGTGGATTTCCCAACCTCAATTCAATAATTAAGAGGGGTGTCATGTTCAAGAGCAACTTACTGCCACTAACACAGATACAAGTATACATTTTTTTCCCAATTTCCCCCCACCATTTCTGGTGAGTATCTCTTTATTTTTACGCAAGCTTGAGGAGGATAACATATTCTTGAAATGTAAGCTCATCCTTTAGATGAGTCCCTTAGAGTAGGTTTAAGGAACCCTAGGAAGGAGTGGTTTGGTCCCATATGGGCCTTTCGATGCTTGTTTTATGAGTCCAAAGAAAGAGAACTCAAGGGTTTTTCATGTTTAGAGAGTCTGAAAAACACTTAAAAAAAACTCCAAAATGTCCTTTTTCGTAAATTAGTCTGATGAGATTGAAAAAGAGATAATATAACACTCATCATACATTTTCTTCAAATACTTTTATGATCATGAAAATAACAAGGTCACTTGGGTATCTTTTCATGTTTAGGGAGTTTGAAAAGAGATTAAAGGGGACTCCATAGGGGGTTCCTTTTTTTTATTGCCATTACGAGTCCAAAAAAGTGATAAAAGTTTACTTGATTACATTCTCATAGTTTTATGAGTGTGAGAAAGAATAAAGACCATGCTCGGTGTTTTTTACTGAAAAAACCTAAAAGCATATATAGATCATATGAGTTTGCAAAAATACGCAAAAATAACCAAAAAGGGGGTGATCCATATCAAAAGTCTAGTCGCCATTCTTCTATCCTGCAATATTGACACTTTGAAAAGTTCATTAGGTTTTTAACATAGGTGCAAAATATTTAAAAAATAATTTAATTTTAAGTTAAAATGGTATAAATAAGTTAAATAGGTCAAACCAAGTTCATTTTACCATTTCATTTTTATTTTCACCAAACTAGTGCCAAAAACCCTCATTTTCCTCTGACCTTCAAGTGATGATTTTGGAGTGCTCGTGGATGATGTTTAGAGCCATATCCATTAGGTAGGTTCTCTTCCTCTCCTCTCTCTTTCTATGCAATTTTTTTTCCCAGTTTTAATGGTTAAATGTTGAGTTTATGGGCGAATTTCCAAGGGATATAGAGCCTCCGGATCGTTGAAGGCTCTCCAACTGCAACTCAAAAAATAAAAAGAGAGAAAGAACTAGGGAAACCCCCAATTTTGGATTTTTGATGAACTAATTCATATTTAATTGTTGTTTGGCAGATTTTCCATAGTTCGTCATGCATAAGTTTTTCAAAGTGTCGAGCATGAGAGCCCAATTGGTTCTATTGGAGCACTTAGTCTGTATGTGGGATGTAAACGAACAAGCCTTTCATGTTGAGGTTCATACACTCACTCTAGAGATTGATGACATCTATTTTTTGACAAGATTATCTCATCGTGGGTCTCATATGTCACTATCAGGAAGTAGAGGAGGAGTTGAACCAATGGATTATTATGTAGCACATCATTGCACAACTAGTACAGAGAAACATAGTGGCAAATTTTCCATAAAGGATGTTGAGGATTTATCATTGAGGAACATTCTCTATAATATTACTCATGTGGAAGGGAGTGCAGCTCCACACATGGATTTGAAGAGACATTTCCAGTATGTTATTGAGTTCATGGAGCCCTGAGTATTCAACTGGTGTGAGGGCCTCCTAAAAAATATAAAAAAACAATTAAAAAAGTGTTGGACCAGTCGATTGAAACAATTCAGATATGGATCGATTTTGGTATCCTTTTTCGTAGATGGGGTCCTAGTTTTACCCCTACAACATGTGGATTTGGGTGTACCCGCTCCATAGTGTCCTTGGATGAATAGATGGGTAGACTTGATGTCACACCATGGTTGTGTGCCAACCGTTACATATGGTCATGTCTTCTTCCAGTGGCTAAGAGATCAACTCGTCATGATCGAGGGTTATGCATACGTCGGGATGGATTTTCGTGGTGAAACTGACTTGGCACTACCTGAGGGTTCACAATGGGGAGAGATAGGTAAAAATGACTTTTTCATTATACGTTGTTTTTGGTATTTTAATTATGAAATTTTTATGTTATATATTTGAGACTGATCAAGATCTCTCAAAAATGAAGATGTGGCGCCTTTCAGGCCTCTGGGATCATCTCCAATCTAGAGGCATGGAGAGATAATCACAATGGTAGGTCGAGGATTAGAAGCTGAGGATCTTGAGGAGATAACACACAACCTCGAGGGGTTGAATATGGATATCTCGGACATTGATGTTGATGAGTTACCTCGACGTTACCAATGCCATACTATTAGTGTTTCAACATCCATTGGTCGACTACTCTGTCATGTAGCACAGATAATGGTTTGTTATCATCACGAGAAACATCCATGTTGCATATGTATATGAAGCCATGTTCTTCAACATTTTGGTCGCAGGACATAGTTTTTTGTAACTTTTGATGTTATAATACAAAACTTCTACTGGCTTACTTGTCCTTATATGTGTGTTTGGATTTATAAATGGTGCAAATTTCTATCTAAAACATAATTGGATAATGCATTTGTTAATGTGTTTAGATATATAGGAATGTGTTGATATTCAATGTAATCAAAATTTCTTTCCAAGAGGCAAATTATCAAGTATACCTGTAATAGTGTAGGACTTCAGATGTAATAAACATTGCTTAATTGTAGCAGTGCGAATTGAAAATTAAGACGTATAATTAGATGACAGATTCCAAATGAAATAGAATTAGTTAATAACTCAATAACCATAATGTATTCCACAATGTTATTAGTTGCATGAGCAAGGAAAATACCGTGTAGACTGATCAACTCGTCTGAAGGTGCATAGATTTCCCATGCAATAGATGCTAGATTTTGAGTACTGCGACTAGCACCATCAACAAAGCCAATATAGGGTAGTGAGAATGCCGACATATGGAAACCAAGCACAAGGAAAGGTGAGAATATTGAGGGAAGAAAAATAAATGACAAAAATCACACTAGAGTATGATACATTAAAGTAAAAAGCACTCATGCAAAAAAAAATTAGACATAATACTTATTTAGGTAAAGCCCATTTATGGGTTCGCCCAAAGGAATTCCATTGTAATCAACCAGATCGTAAGCCCCTTTCTATAACACTCATTTGACGATATAAGGGCCATGCCACATGGGCTTAAATTTACCTACCCCCAATAAATCAGGATCTTGGTCATCCAGAAGAACCAAATCGCCTTAAAAAAAACACAAGGTTTAACATGTTTGTCATATTGAGCCTTGGCGCATTTATTCTTTGTTTCTATTACTAACGCAACGTCATGACGAGTCTCTTCTAATTGCATTAAATACAAGAGACATCCTTCTTTGGCTATGGTGTTGGGGATAAGTTCAATGGCTAGCTACAAGGACAAAATTTCACATTCAATCGACAAAATGACTTCGATACCATAGAATAATTGTAAAGGTGTGAACACTGTAGCAGATTTAACTAACATCTGATAGGCCCATAATGCCAAAAAAAACATTGTGTGCCAGCTATACTTATGAATCCCTACCATTCGTCGAAGCATAGTGGTTAAAACTTTGTTGATTGCTTCAAATTGGCCATTGGCTTGTGGATAATAAGGGGTTGAGTTTTCATGTCGTAAACCCAACTTATCAGTAAGCTCAAACATCATAAAATTGTGAAAATGGGTGTCGTGGTCGGTGACGATGGCTTGAGGGACACCAAACCTAGTGATGATATGATTGAATATGAACAATGATGTTGTTTTCCCATTGTTATCAAATGTAGGCATTGCCTTAGCCCATTTAGTGAAATAATCCACAACTATAATGATGTATCCATGCCCCCCGACCGATTGAGGGCTACATGTCCTGAAGTCAATGCCCATTTAGCGAATGGACCCACAAAAACTATAAGATATAGAGGAGCAGGTTGAGATAGAATGTTATTATTATAGGTTTGATAAGCATGGCATTTCTAAACAACAAGAATGCAATCTTTGAAAAGAGAAGGCTAGAAGTAACCAGTTCGTAGGATATTTTGGGCAGTGGCATACCCATACATATGACCTCCACATGCTCCAGAATGATATTCGTTTAGTGATTTCTCAACTTCATCATATGTCAGACATCGTTGAAACATGGAGTCAATACTACAACGGTAAACGGTATCACTAAGAATAATATATTGACAGGATTGATACCTAATACGATGACGATCTACATGAGATATATCGGTCTGGAAAGTTTGGTTTTGGAGATAAATGAGAATGTCTCCATACCAGATGTTGTTTGAACTAATCAGAAAGAGAGATTCATCAGAAAAAGAATCTTCTACCACATTTTCTGTATCAATGGAGGGAAGGTCACATATCAAATCAGCAAAGACCAAATATTTCTTTGACTTGGCTCTCTCAAACTCCAAATAAAAGAATATTCTACATAGGGTTGAAATCAGAAATAATTGTGGTTTTGCACAATAAGATATAGTGACGAAAACATTGGATAACTTGAACAACTGCCAAGGCCAATTTCTCCAAATGCATGTATTTGATTTCAGTGGTTGTAAGACTCTGAATTAAATAGTAAATTACATTTTCATTGTGTGACTCATCCTCTTGGACTAGAACCATGGATATGGTATGATCCAAAGAAACCAAATTTAAGAAAAAATATCGACTATAATCAGGGGGAAATAGAGTGGTGTGCGGGTAAATGAAAGTTTCAAAGCTTCAAAGGTTTTTTTAGTAGTGTCGTCCCATAAAAAATGACGATCCTTCTTAAGAATTCAAGTGAAACCTTTTGTTAGTTCGAAATAATTGGGAATGAATCATCGTAGAAAGTTTGCCTTCCCTTGCAAACTTTGGAATTGGTGTAAGGTAGAAGGAGGATGGAAATAGATAATAGCTTCAACCTTCAAAGGATCCACCCTGATCCCATGCATGGAAACAATAAATCCTATAAGTCTCCCAGACTCCTCACAAAAAACACATTTATGTGGATTCAATCGTATGCGGTAATATAGACATCGAAGGAAAATGGCTTGCAAGTGGGTTGAATGATCTTGATGATGCATGGAATGCGTCGGTAAATAATCAAGGTAAGGTTGTAAAATATGATTAATATCATGAAAGGCATAAGACATAGCGTGTTGAAAAGTCGCACCAACATTCTTGAGATCAAAAGGGAGTTTACAGTATGCAAAGGTACCCCAAGGGAAAATAAAAGAGGTCTTATGTTGATCTGTGGGTAAAATATTGATTTGATTATAGCCATAAATTCCATCCATCAGAGAGAGGATTTCACTTCCGGCGCAATCATCAACAATTTGATCGACGAGAGGGGTTGGATAATTATATTTAGGACAAGCCTTGTTAATATCCCTATAATCAACACAAACACAGATCATTCCTTATTTCTTGATGACCAAAACAAGATTGGACACCCAATCAGTTAACTCTACAAGGTAGACAAAACAAACTTTAATAATTTTTTCAACTTTGAGTTTGATCACAACAACTTTTTGTGGATGAACTGGGCGAAGCCATTGTTGAATAGGTTTAGCGTCGAGGTATGCCTTAATTTGATGTACAATGATATGTGGATCAATTCTAGGCATCTCTTCATATGTCCATTAAAAAACGTCACAAAATTCTTGGCAAAGGGCCTTATAAGTTTGGATCTCATCGAGAGAACATGAGGCACCTATATGAACATTGTCCACAATTCCAAGCTTAATTGAAATATATAGAGGGATGGTGGGTGGAATATTTCCCAAGTTCCCTTCATACAAAACATCATGTGTTGGTTCAGAAACTGGGGGAACATTAATAACTGTGGACATATTCGAAACCTGTTGATAACTCTTGATAGTCTCGGGTTCGAGGAAGAGGATGGAACGATGATGTCCATAATCCCAAGGTGTTTCTTTCACAGACATATTTCCATGATCATTTCATCAGTTGGAAATATCATGTGAAATGGATCAGTACACATATCAAAGAAAGAATGAGGAGAAGGAGATGTCGATTGGATATCTTGGTGGGCCAATTCCACYAGAATTAAAGGAATTTGGTCACCATAATGAAGACATTCTTCCAAGATAGGTACTATCCAAGGGTCATACGACTCAGGGATTTCTCCAACACTGGTCRAAATCATGTTAATAGAAGCGACAAAAGGAGGAGGAACATCAGGTGATGGAATGGGGAAAGTATCCATTAACGATGAATCCTTTAAAATACCCACACCAACGTTCTCATAACCAGGACGTGTTTTTTCTATGAATGGAACGTTACTAGTGCGCAAATCGGAACTAAAAAAGGTGAGCTGATATACCGTAACAACTTTACCTTGGTGAGGGAAATGTATCACACAAAAAAATGTATAAATAACTTCTCACATAACATCGATCCAACTATGTCCAAGTAAAAGGTTGTAATCGAGAGGTGCATCAAACACCTCAACCTCAACAGTAACCTCTTTTCCTTCTAACGCAATAGATAACACAGGAAGAACACCATAAGGTTTACACTCTCTAGCATTAAAATATTTTAACATGTTGTGTGACTCGATAAGGGTAGGAGATCCAATGGATTTCCAAGAAGTGATGGACATGATGCAATTCGAGGTTCTTCATCAACAATTGCTCGAAAAATATTCTTATTTTCCATAATTACTTGTATTTGAAAATATAATTGATGAGGGATTCTTGGAATGTGATCTGCTAAGTCAAATATTATCAAATTCATATCAGTAGGATTGATTCCACCAATATCCTTTAACAATGCCTTATGTTGAGTGGGACAACTTTGAAGGACTTCGAGAGCCGACATCGCAGAAGGTGCATGTGCAAGATTTTCTACAATACTATAGTTTTGAGTGGCACATGCATGTGGGTTAAATGCCAACTTATGAACGATTGCCTTAGGAGGCAGATGAATAACTGTATCAGGACTAGATCGTTGAAGATGAAGAGGACCATTGGTAGGCAGAGCTGATGGAGGAGGTTGAGCCAATGGAGGAAGTGGATCATCAACTTTCTCTTTATAAGGAGAATAATCTTTGGTTCGAGTAGTGACTGGAACTTTGTTTTTCTTAGAGTCAATAGTACACATAAGTACATAAGAGATGGTAGAGGGAGAGGTTTGGTCATGAATAACCAATTGGGCCTAATGTTGAGAAGGAAAAGGTTGTGACAAAATGACAGTTGTAGGTTGAGTTTTGGGTTTATCTAGTTGTTGATTATTATTTGAATCCTCTTTATTCTTACCCTTTCATTTCTTTTTATTTTGATATTTACTGGTAGTCGTAGACTAGACCGTATTGACCTCAGAGGTTCTACTGGGAGAGGGAGTAGGAGGAGTATAATTTTGTACTTTAGCAGTAGTAGGTTTGGGATTGGAATGATTGACTTGTTTTGAATGAGTCTTAGCATGAAAAGTGCCAATCACACCATCAACAACATGAGAAGCTGTTGGAGGTGTTGGGGTTGGATTTGTAGACAGTCGAGGACCATAAGGGATCAAGTCATATAACATGCCCATTTGAGAATAAACGAGATCGAAGTAGTGAGCACGACTAATCACCTATTCTTCAGTGATGAAACCTCCCATGGGAACATTATAGGATATAGGACCGATGAGTGATTTGGAAAACCAATCAACCAATAATTGACTAGGGAGGGGAATTTTTATTAATCTTTGTCTCCTCCTCCACTCGTGAATACAAATTGAGATGTGAGTAAAAGAGGATTGTTTAAATGAACTTAAAATTTACGTTCCTATCTCATACCGTATCGGTAATTGGTAATGTGTCAAGAAAGCCATAACTAAGGTGTTGATATCATTGAATAATCCTCTCGGCAATTTAATGTACCATTTGGCAGCCGAACACATAAGAGTGTGTTGGAAAAGATGTAATTGAATGGAGTCATCCATTAAGGAGTTGGATGAACACCAAATATGACATGTCATGATGTGATTGTTTGGGTCTTCTCCCGATCGAACATCAAACTTAGGAATGTATGATGGTAATTTGGTAGGTATAACTGGGCAATAAGGAGAATGCAAGATGGGATCATTCAAAATCCTAGATAAATCTGGTAAATCCAAAGTAGCTAGAAATGGAAATTGTCCGTTTACCTGAGGAAATTGGTAATTTTGGGGAGGCAATCCCGTAGGTATACCAGTAGGACCATAAGCAGGTTGTAAATAGTTAGAGGGTCAAGTCAAATTTGGTTGTGTAGGGTTTTGAGTCAAGTAGCCAACATTTGTTGGTTGATTTGGCATGCCACCTTGGAAAGGAGCATTAGATTGAACAGATTTACCCCATGTAGGATTTACAGTTCCTGGATAAGGATGCCTCGGATTCCCAGATTTAGAAATTCTTGATTTCCTTGGAAAGGAAAATTCAAGGTTTGAGACTGTAATCCAGGTATATATTGCCCATAAACTGGGTTATGACCCCAACAGGAGTTGTCTCCCAACTTGAGGGTTGACTTCCCAAAGAATTTGGCTCAAAGTAATCCAAATGACTTGTGCCTCTAGAAATTTGGAGTTAGGGCCAGGGACAATTCTAGATCCTCCAAGTTGTGGAGGAAGACTAGGCCCCCTGGGTAGAACTTGAGTAGGAGTAGGAATAAAACCACTAGCAACATTATACCTACCCCCCCCAGGAAATTCTTGATTTCCTTGGAAAGGAAAATTCCAAGGTTGGGTTTTTAATCCAGGTGTATATTGCACGTAAACTGGGTTATGACCCCCAACTTGGGGTTGTCTCCCAACTTGAGGTTGACTTCCAAAAGGAATTTGAAAACAAGAAGTAATCAAATGACTTGTGCCTCTAAGAAATTTGGAGTTACTTGGGACAGGACAATTAGATCCTCCAGGTGGTGGAGGAATGCTAGGCCCTCTTGATAGAACCTGGGTAGGAGTGGGAATAAAACCACTAGCAACATTATACCTAGGTGGAACAAAAAGACTAGATCCTCTGGATGGACCCTAGGTAGGATTAGAAATAGAAATATTAAGAGCGTTATACCCAAGTGGAAGTGATGGACTTTATCTAAGAGGAAGTGGCATTCCAATAGAAGCTTGAGTTGTTACCGAACTTCTGGTAGAAACATGTGGAACTTGTGGGACTGTGGTAGATATAGTGAGAGGGACAATGTTGGCCACACCCAAAAAAGAATAAAAAATATCTATAGCCAGCTAGAGAAAACAAAAAACTCTTCACTAATAAAATATAGAGATCAAGCATGCAAACAAACATTCTTACTTCGAAATCACTAGTTGGTGATGAAATCCAATGTCGCAAGATTAAGACAAGAAGCAGGTGGAAAAGTTACGTTGATGACCTACTTAACAAACTTACGCCCTGGTGCAATATCCCACACATAATCATGGGTATACCTTCCAAGGATCCCGAGTGAGTTTATCCAACGTTGATTCAAGGTACCATGAAGACTTTCCCCTCCAAAGTCACCTCATGCAAAGACCCTAAAGAGATAGGCTACTAAGGTTACCAATTACGACAATGATGCATGGGGAAGCAGTCGACAATCTAATATACACGCAAGGGCAAGGTATCTAAGCCCGAAATCTCCTCGATAAGGTCTGCACAATATTGTCTTCTCAAGTGACCCCCAATAATATGCGCATTCACTACACTAAGACCATCAAATAAGGGTGAGTAACTCTGCTAGCCCTAATGCAACCTCGTGATTGAACCTTTTGTTAGAAGGGATTCCCAAGACAAAATGTAGCAAGTGGATTTAACTCTCCCTATCACAAGATAATATTGTGTGTTTTGATTCTTTGGAGAGTATTCCTCACAACCTACTCCAAAGCGCTATCCCTAGCTAATGTTGGTGTATAAGAGTTCTAGAAAATAAAAGTTACTAGATAGTTTTTAAAATTACGTTGAATTTTAATGGTTGTTTTTTAACTCAAAAAGGAAGAAGAGATGAAACTGTTGAAGTGCTTGACCTTAACTCAACAATATGCAAAGAGAGATGAGAAGCAATCTTTTTGTTCGATGAACTCTAATTACATAAGAGAGAAGGTTTTATTTTTCCAGAATACAACAAGTTGCATAACACAATTCCTTCAATATTTGAACAATATTGATGCCAAACAATCAAAGCTATCAAATTTTCCAATTTTCTCTTTTTAAACAAACACTTGAATGCAAAACATTTCTTGTAAACACTACAAATTTCAATTCTTTTTTTTTGAAAATAGAAAACATATATCTGAACCAAGGAAAAAGAAAATTTGTTTAAGAAAATGAATGCACTCACAACGCAATTCCCCAAACTTAACTCATAATGCAACCAAAAGTATAAAATCAAGAAAACTCATTTGTCTAATGAAAAAAAAAATCGTTTCCTAATCAACAACAATCCAAAACTCACAAAATATCATTAACAACTTATCTGACTATCACTCAAGGATGAAACCCATAGATTATACCCTTGCAACAATAAGTGAAAGGTAGAATCATGAAGATTATGAAAAATACTCTCAACACTTGAGAAATGATCAAATTCAGTTTAAAAATTGCAAACCAAGCTGTGAATAATCACCCGACAAGACCAAAAATTCATCCCAAGAAATGATAAAAAATCAGGGCAAAGAGTAAAAAATTGAATGTCACTCGAAAATTTCTTTAGGAATCATCGCAAGCGGTAGAAGGACATAGTTTTATGATCAAGGATCGTCGTAGAAAGTGAGAAATACACAGTGCGACGTCACCGAACTGGTTTTCACAACAGGGTGAGATGATGACTGAAAATGAAGAAAAAATGAACAGAGGACAAGATTTCTCAATGAACTTTCAAGACCAAGGAGTCAATATGGATCGCCTAATGACTTAGATAATGAAAAATAAACCAAAATAAGGTAATAAAAAAAAATGAGGCAAAGAAAAAAAGAGGATGATCCCTAGTATGGTCGCAAATTTTGTTATCGCACAAATCGGTAAGTGATATCACACGCTAATCTCCCTAAATTCAATAAGAAATTAGAAAAAAGCATAGCAGAATACAAGATTCTCCTTAGATTTCATTGTAATGTAAACTAGTTCAATGAGGGACAAATGACATACCGTTTAAATGTCGTTTGATCCTCATTAGTATCGTCCTTGCTCCATATTTGGATTTGTGGGATGTTGAACCTATTAAGAAGCACAAACCAACAAAGAGAGAGAACAACGATATATATATATATTCCAATGAAACCTATACATAAGATCAAGGAATTATACAATAAAAATGGAGACAATTTTATAGGGAATAAATGTACCACTACATTATATTGATGAAAGTGGAGAATACAACCTATGCCTTGATGTTTCAAGGTCCCTTCCAATGGCCCTTTGATTCAACACACACACATTTTATCCAATGCTTTTGATGAAGAGTATTCACAACCTGACTTGGAAAGCTAAAGTAAAGCTATTACAAGTATAATCTTCAACAAAATTCTTCATGCATAAACCAACCTAAGTTTTCCCATGAGATATCCCTCTTTATATAGAGTGAAGAGGGATGGATGAAGAGATTAGGATAATACCACTAAATTAGAGAAGCGAGTGAGATCCAAACTGATTGAAGGCCACTTAATCTTTCCGAAGATTCCATTCTAGAAACTTCGAGAATTTCATCTTTTTCCTTTGCTTGAGCATCATCGCACCCTAGACACAAGCAGCATGCGACGACGTTGTAGTCCACTGTGGTGCAACATGCGACGATCATGGATCATCACACCCTTATCATTTGTCAACGTTCGATGATCTTCTTTGGTAGGGTTTTTAAGAAAGGAGAGATGATTCTATTTCCCAGGAAGAAAGTCTTGTTTCTTCAGTAGCTTCAGGGAACAGAGGAGTAAGAAATACACATATTGTCGATGATCATGGGGATGACCAAAATAATGTGTAAAAGAATTCCCCCCAAAGTATGAAGTTGTAACATGTGAAATTTTAAATATTTTGTAGAGTGTGTGTGTCAAGAACATGGAGCACATTGGTCAGAAACATGCAAACAATCAAGCATCTATATAGGAATATACCATTTACTAAGGTAGGAATTCCAATAATCAGACTACAAGTGACTCTAAGCACAAGTGTCAAGTGATTCATGACCACCACTCATACACTGTGGATCCATCTCATCATGATTCAACATATCCACGAGAAATACACTGTGGATCTATGCTATAACAACTCAAATTTGGACCTAGCCACGAGAAATACACAGTGGATCTATGTGTCAGCACAAAACTTATGATTACTTCATCGTAACTTGGATCAATGTGATAGTATCAATGGTATTTATTTCCATCATCCTGAAGTACGAATCTATCCATGTGATTATATGTGTCGATGTCGAACATGGTAGAAACCACTTGATTACAGGTCATTAATGAATACTATTAATAAGTGCGATGGAAATAACGATTGATGTCAATGACCTCCAAGGTACTGTAGTACAATTCAAAGAATGTAAATTAATGAGCTGAAGTCAAACACTCGATGGAATTTTCCAATCAGAGGCCCATGATGTGAACCCACTGTTGAAAACAAGGAAACCTGCCATTGAGGCATGCATGTTCCAAGGTACTAAATAATTTGTAAGTCTAATTCTCATAAAATGAAATGAATTTGACAGGAAAAGACTCGTCAAAGGAGGGCCTTAATGTATCCCCCATCAATGAAATGAAATATGTTATATATTTGAAGTGGATTAGAGTATAAATTGATTTATAATTGACTCAGGGAAGGGCGATATGGTAAGAGGTTGAGGATTGCAAGTGGATGACTCGATAGAAGGCTTTTTTAGGTTGAACTTCTCTTGAACATATGAATGAAACGACAATTGTCTTGGAAGCATTTACTCAAGGAGGACCCAAAATATAGACTTGTGGATGATCAAAACGAGAGACACATGGATTTCGAAACCCATATTCAATAATGAAGAGGGGTGTCATGTCCAATAATGACTTACTGCCACTAACACAGATACAAATATACATTTATTTCTCAATTTTACCCCACCATTTCCAGTGAGTACCTCTTTATTTTTATGCAATATTGAGAAGGATAACATATGCTTGAAATGTAATCTCATCATTCGCATGAGTCCCTCAAACTATTTTTAACGAACCCTAGGAAGGAGTGGTTCGGTCCCATATGGGCCTTTTGATGCTTATTTTATGAGTCCAAAGAAAGAAAACTCATGGGTTTTTTATGTTTAGAGAGTTTGAAAAACACTTAAAGAAAACTCCAAAATGTTTGTTTTCTTAAATTAGTCCGACGATACCAAAAAAGAGATAATATACTGCTCATCAGACGTTTTCTTCAAATACTTTTATGAGTGGGAAAAAAACAAGGTCGCTCGGCTATCTTTTCATGTTTAGGGAGTTTGAAAAGAGATTAAAGGGGACTCCAGGGGGGTTACTTTTTTTCGTATTGCCATTACAAGTCTGAAAAAGTGATAAAAGTTTACTCGATTACATTCTCATAGTTTTACAAGCATGAGAAAGAATAAATACCATGCTTGACATTTTTTACTGAAAAAAAAACTAAAAGCATATATACATCATATGAGTTTGAAAAAATACGCAAAAACGACCAAAAAGTGAGTGATCCATATCAAAAGTCCGATCGCTAGACCTTTATCCTACAATGTTGAAATTTCAAAAAGTTCATTAGGTTTTTAACATAGGTGAAAAATATTTTAAAAATAATTTAATTCTAAGTTAAAATGGTAAAAATAAGTTAAATAGGTCAAAAAAATTCGTTTTACCATTTCATTTGTATTTTCACCAAACTAGTGCCAAAAACCCTCATTTTCCTTCGACCTTCAAGTGACTATTCTGGAGCGCTTCGTTGAGTATTTTTTGAGCCATTTTTCTGAGTTAGGTTATCTTCCTCCCCTCGCTCTTTTTGTAGAATTTTTTTTCATTGTTAATGGTTAAATTTTGAGTTTATGGGAAATTTTCCAAGCGATAGAGCGCCTCCAGATCATTGTAGGATCTCCATATCGGGAAATGAGATGATCTAGGATCGTCATAGGAGGTTCATTTATAGGGTGAAATGACACCCCACTATATTAAACTTGGCCCCTACAATGACTGCAACTCAAAAAATAAAAATATTGAAAGAACTAGGGAAACCCCCAATTTTGGATTTTTGATGAACTAATTCAATTTTAATTGTTGTTTGGCAGATTTTCCAAGGTTCACCATGATCGAATGGTTGGAAAGAGAGAATTAATAGGAATGTTACATTGTCAAGAATGATCCCACCACCATCATGGCACTCCGGGAGTGCGACTTGCTTAAGTTTTTCAAAGTGCAGGGCGTGAGAACCTAATTGGTTCTATTGGATCACTTAGTCCAAATGTGGGATATAAACAAATAATCCTTTCATGTCGGGGTTCATACACTCACTATAGATATTGATGACATCTATTTTTTTACTGGATTATCTCATCGTGGGTCTTGGGTGTCACTATAGTGAAGTAGAGGAGGAGGTGAACCAATGGATTATTATGTAGCACATCACTGCACAGCTGGTACAAAGAAACATAGTGGAAACTTTTCCATAAAGGATGTTTAGGATTTATCATTGAGGACCATTCTCTATACTATTACTCATGTGGTAGGGAGTGCAACTCCACACATGGATTTGCAGAGCCATTTCTAGTATGCTATCAAGTGCATGGAGCCCCAAGTCTTCAACTGAGGTGAGGGCATCCTAAAAAATATGAAGAAACAATTAACAAAGTGCAAGACCGGTCGATTGAAACAATTCATATATGGATCGATTTTGGTATCCTTTTCCTAGAGAGGGTCCCATTTTTGCGCCTACAACATGTGTATTGGGGTGTACCCACTCCACAGGATCCTTAGACAAAGAGATGGGTAGACTTGATGGAACGCCATGGTGGCATGCCAACCATTACATATGGTTTTGTCTTATTCTAGTGGTTGAAAGATCAACTCATCATGATCAAGGATTATGCATATGTTGTGATGGATTTTCATGGTGATCTCAACTTGGAATTATCTGAGGGTTCACAATGGGGAGAGATAGGTAAAAATGAGTTTTTCATAATATGTTGTTTTTGGTATTTAATTATGAAATTTTTATGTTATATATCCAATACTAATCAAGAGCTCTCAAAAATGCAGATGTGGTACCTTTCATGCCTCAAGGATCATCTCCAATCCATAGGTGTGGAGTGATAGGCACAGTGGTAGGTCCAGGAGTAGTAGTTGATGATATCGAGGAGATCGAACACAACCTAGAGGGGTTGACTATGGATATCCCAGACATCACTGTGGATGAGTTGCATCGATGTTAACAATGCCATACTGTTGAAATTTCAACATCCATTGGTCGACTGCTCCGTTGTGTAGCACGGGAAGCGGTTTGTTATCACGAGCAACATCCATGATTCATATTTATATGAAGCCATGTGCTTCAATATTTTGGTCTCAGGACACACTTTTTTGTAACTTTCGACATTATAATACAAAACGTCTACCAACTTACCTGTCCTTATATGTGTGTTTGGATTTATAAATGGTGAAAATGTCTATCTAAAACATAATTGGATAATGCATCTATTAATGTGTTTAGATATATAGGAATGTGTTGATATTCAATGTAATCAAAATTTCTTTTGAAGAGGAGAATTCTCAAGAATACCCGTAATAGTGTAGGACTTCGGATGGAATAAACATAGCTTAATTGCAACACCACGAGTTTATAAT
>SNQJ01S0043186.1:2628-21308 GCA_010110895.2 Picea sitchensis | reverse complement strand
TCCTTGTTTCTTCATGGCCAGAACAAGATTGGACACCCAATCAATTAACGCTACAGGGTAGAAAAAACCATCTTTAAGAATATTTTCAACTTTGAGTTTGATCGCAACAAATTTTTGTGGATGAACTAGGCGAAGCCATTGTCGAACAAGTTTAGCATTTGGGTATGTATTTATTTCATGTACAACAATATATGGATCAATTCCAGGAATCTCTTCATAAGTCCATGCAAAAACGTCACGAAATTATTAGAAAAGGGCCTTGTAAGTTTAGATCTCATCGGGAGAACATGAGGCACCTATATGAACATTGTCCACAATTCCAGGCTTAATTGAAATTTCTAGAGGGATCGCGGCTAGAATATTTCCCAATTTCCCTTCATACAAAACATCACGTGTTGGTTCATAAATTGGGGGAACAGTAATAACTATGGATGGATTCGAAATCCGTTCATAACTATCGATAGTCTCAAGTTCGAGAAAGAGGATGGAACGATGATTTCCATCATCCTAAGGTGTTTCTTCCAAAAACATAATTTCCATGATCGTTTCATCAGTTGGAAGTATCATGTGAAATGGATCAGGAGACATATCAAAGAGAGAATGAGGAGAAGGATATTTCAATTGAATATCTTGATAGGCCAATTCCACCGGACTTAAAGGCATTTGGTCGCCATAACAAGGACATTCTTCTAAGATAGGTACTATCCAAGGGTCATAGGACTAAGATATTTTGCCAACACTGGTTGAAATAATGTTAATAGAAACAAAAAAAGGAGGAGGAACATTGGGTGGTGGAATGGGGAAAGTACCCATTAATGATGAATCCTTTAAAAGACCCACATCGACATTCTCATAACAAGGAGGTGTTTTTTCTATGAATGGAACATTACTAGTGCGTGAATCAGAACTAAAAAAGGTGAGTTGATATACCATAACAACTTTACCTTGGTGAGTTAAATGTATCACATGGAAAATGGTATAAAATACTACTCGGATAGCATCAATCCAACTACGTCCAAGTGGAAGGTTTTAATCAAGAGGTGCATCAAATACCTCAACCTCAATAGTAACCGCTTTTCCTTGTAACACAATGGATAACGTAGGAAGAAAACCATAAGATTTAAACCTTGTACCATTAAAATATTTTAACGTGTTGTGTGACTCGGTAAGGGAAGGAGAGAAAATGTCTTTCCAATAAGTGACAAACATGACACAAGTCAAAGCTCCTTCATCAAAAAATATTCTTATTTTCCACAATTACTTGTATTTGAAAAGCTAATTGCTGAGGGAGTCTTAGAATGTGATCTTCCAAGTCAAAGACTATCAAATTCATATCAGTAGGATCAATTCCACCAATATCCTTTAACAATGCCTTCTGTTGAGTAGGAAAACTTTGAAGGACTTAGAGAGCCGACATTGCAGAAGGTGCATGTGAAATATCTTCTACAATAATGTAGTTTTGAGAAACATGTGCATGTGGGTTAAATGAGAACTTACGAATGATGCCCTTAGGTGATGGAAAAATAAGTGTATCAGAACTAGGTCGTCCAATATGAAGAGGGCCATTGGGATGCAGAGCCGATGGAGGAGTTTGAGCCAACGAAGGAGGTGGATCATAAACTTTCTCTTTAGAAGGAGAATAATATTTGGTTGGAGTAGCGACTGCAACTTCATTTTTCTTGGAGTCACCAGTACACATAATGGATATTTTAACCTTGTACAATATTTACTGCAAACAGATTTTCATCTCAAGAATAGAAAAGATACAATGGAAAATACAAACATTACACAGATATTTTTCCCCTGGAAAGCCAAAATGGGAAAACTAACATATTCTATATTCATTCATAGTGATACATTATTTACAATACAATATACATATAGGAGCCAACGACATCCAAAACCCTAACCCAATGACCTGGATTAGTCAACAACCCTAATTCCTTAATTGGAAATAGAAAACCATTGACAAAGAAACCATGTGCCGAAAAACCACCTAAATATGTGACACGTTTTTCGAGGTAGAAAATGTTTTCTCAGGGGCGCTTCCCCTGAAACCCCGCGCAGGGGGAATTCTCCCCCCTGTGCACTTGGCGCAATGCTCAAACACTACTACTCATGCAAAGAATATAACACATACCCAACATTCTCCCACTTGTTTTTGTCTTTGCATACATGGGCTTACAGGGTTACATAGTCAACAATCTAGGGAAACAATGCCCATGGATCCTCTATACCAAGAAAACTTCTCAGCACTCATAGATTTTGTTAATGAATCTACAACATTCTTCAAAGTCTCCAGTTCTCGTTATGTCGCGCATAACAACTACTACTCTGGGATGATCGTCACATTCCTTAGCGACTATCATTTTCATGTTTTTGTTCTGTTTTTTATGTTGGTTCTGATGCTAGTTTTGGTTCCCTCTCATCTGCCACTTTTCTATTAGTTGAGGATAGTCTTATGTCACATGATCCAATTATCTACATGTTGTACAAGGATTCGGGAAATCCCTCGCTAAATGTCCCGGTTTATTGCAATTATAACAACTTATCAACCCTCTTCCTCCTCGATCAAATCCTCCACGTCCTCGACCTCTTCTGAATCCTCCATGTCCACCTTGGTTAAAGAATCTTGGAGTGTTGTACTATGGAACTCCTCATTTTTTTGTAAAAGTTTATTCTTGAACTATGTACACATCTAAAGTGTTTTCTCTCATTAAGTCGAATGTGCAATAGTCTTTCTCATCATGTCCTATCGATTTGCAAAAATTACAAAATAACAACCTGGGCGTACTCTGGTATTTCTGTAGTAAGGGAAAAGTAGTCGGATGATGTCCCCATGTATTACATATCTTGCAATACCCTACCCATCCTTCCAAAGTTTTTAGTGATCCTGTGGCCATATACTATGAAAATGATTGACAATCTTCCTTTTGATGGCTTTTTGTCTTACATGGTATACACCAAACATGTTCACACTTTTCCTTTTCCTTCATTATATTTGATAATTGAATGATCAGTGTAGCCAAATGTGACTATACTTTTTCCATATCCTACATAATATGCTTCCAATTTCATTGTGATTTCCAATGCTTCTGACTGCAATGTGACCCTATGTTGTGCTAGTGGACAACGAATGTGTGGCAATAAACCTGTAATAAATAATTCTCAATGTTGCTCACTAGGAATTTGAAAGGTTAATCAATGCAAAACATCTTTAAATCTCTATTCATAATCCCACATTGTCTCATTCTTTACTTTATTAATCTATTTTAGCTCTGTAATATATTGTGATTCATATTTTAGCTTATGAAACTCCTTCAACAATGCTTGTCCAATCTCTGCCAAAGTTTTGGTTTGTCTGGCCAGTGTAGTTGTCTGATACTTCATATACCATAGCAGAGCATGATATTTGACTCCTGCATATTTGACTCCTGAATGTTGTGGCCATCTGCATGATATTTGACTCCTCATATTGGACATTCTTCGCATTCCATATCATGTCGCATACAAACAAGTGTTTCTTAGAGTCCTTCGACCCTGCTCCTTGAAACTCAGGAATTCTTAGTGTATGATCTATCCCTTCCATTGTACTCGGTGTTGTACTTACCCTTGGTGATGATGATTGACTCTGGTTTTTTGTGTTACTTCCACTATTCTGACTATTTCTCTAACTTACTCCACTCACTACAATTTCTCTTGAAAAATTATTAGTCCCTGCTTCAATTCTCAATGACGCACATATGGTCATGGGTTCGACACAAATTTTGATCTAAGATGGACTTCCCTATTTTTCCAAACAATATTGAGGATCTATTTATTTCCTTTTCCTTTCTTCGTACGATGTTATTTGAAGTACTGAGTAGGGGTCACTTCCCTCAAATTCTTTGTGTTTCTCTTCTTTCCTAGCCACATTCTCCTCCTTACTATATCTAAAAAAATTCCCACAACGTAATACTCCAATCACTCTATATGATTCAGTATCCTCTTTTCTTGACATCCTCAGCCAATCCAATCCTTACTCATCCTTCCCACTCTCATGCGATTTTTTTGTCATCCCCGAATCCCCCTATGTGTGTGAAGGAACCTAGTTGTCATATTCCATATTCATGAAATTCTTGTCGCACAACAAAATGTTTATTCAAGTAGACATCACACTCAAATATATTTCACGCAAACCCTTGAAAAATTCCTCTCTACGATGCTATAAGACTGGGTACAATCTACTGCAAACTCTATAATATAACCCCCTAGTATACTATTCAACCAGAAATCAATTGCACGAGAAACCTTATTACTTACTGTATTGATTTTTTTTTATCAATTTCTGAGTCTAGTTTCTCAGAGCTTCAACTCTATATCACCCTATGTTCTCTACTATCCTTTCTAACCATTTAGTCAAAATTATCGGGAATTCACCAAAGAATATTTCATGAAGATATGTCAATACATACTATTGCAACCATTGTTCATTGTTGAGCTGTGGGTTCCTATTACGTTCTCTGGAAAATTCTCGTTTCTTCCTTTCTATCCATTCAGTGATATCCTTCTTATTTGAAATCCAAAACATTCCCCTCAATTATAGCTCTTGATCCTGAAAATGAAACCATTTGTTGGCGCACAGTGCGCAGACCTGGGATTAATCATCTATAAAACAACAAACCCTTCAACACTGGACCTTTTGACATCACCTGCA
The DNA here is from genome assembly GCA_010110895.2 of Picea sitchensis. Classification (NCBI taxonomy): domain Eukaryota; kingdom Viridiplantae; phylum Streptophyta; class Pinopsida; order Pinales; family Pinaceae; genus Picea; species Picea sitchensis. Next base: position 16,612 of record SNQJ01S0043186.1, on the reverse strand, counting down.
TAGTAAGTGAAGTCTCACCCGAGGTATCTAAAGGGGTTGCAGGAACTAGGGTTCTGCAGTGATGAAGGGAAGTGATTCATTCTTCATGTTCTTAATACCATTTACTCATGTGCACAATTCTCATTACTTAACAGTTACTTAACATTAAACATATTCTATGCATGACATTATCCCTCTTAATATTTATTCAATTACTAGATACTTCATTGCACGATATTATAACACCATACATGAACAATACATTCAACATATATCATCATTGCACCATAACATTAAAAAACATAAAATGCAAAGACAACACATCACAACCCATAGGTTTAATGTGGTTCACCCAACTTGGGTTATGTCCACAATGATTGGCTTCTTTTATTATTCATTGATAATTCTCTTACAACTGCGCATTGCACTAAAAAAATTGCAACAATAACATTACCCAAAATTTCCTAGTTGTTCTTCTATAGTGCGAGCTTCACTCATCAATCACACCTCAAACTTCTTCCTTCGCTCGACTCAACTTACCAAAAAAACAACAATAACTTCTCCTATGTAAAACCCCTTTACCCAAAAACCCTTTACATATTTATACATCAAAATAGGGATAACCTCATTACAAAGTGGAAAACAATGTCCCCCAAAATCCAATGGTCTATAACCATTTTCCTCCTTTTTCACGCTTCTCCATTACACATCCTTCTATCGCACACTTTGACTCCTTATAATATGATCCTGTCATGAACTCTAGTCCATATTCTAACTTCCTTTTGTTCTTTGACTTCATCTAACACAGATCTCAAAACTTAGCCAAAATTCCTATCCAACAATCCATGGCATCAATAAGATCATAGCCATGAGAAAATACAATGTGGATCTATTTCAAAACATATACATCAAGAAAAAAACAAACATTGAGAAGAGTTCCTCTGAATTCTTCAAAGTACTCATATACAAGTGATATAATCCATTGAAACTTGGGAGGGGATGTTGTAAAGTAATGATGTGGCCCCAAACCCAAGGTCGTTTTCTAAAATCTCAATGGTACGATTCTACAACATGCAAATACATGAGATGATGTCAAGCATGGTAGAAATTTTCTGATTATTGGTCATTGATCTATATAATTAATAGACGTGAGGGGAACCACCGATGGGGAAGATGGCACCCAATATACCTAGTACAATATAGAGACTGTGAATAGATTATCTATTTTCAAACACTCATAGAATCAATCGATCGAGAGTCAATGATGTAAAATCAATGTTGATCATGAGGAGCTCTGCCACTGAGGATTGTAAGCTCCAAGGTACTATATGGTTTCTAGATCCCTCTCCTAGATAATGTGTTGAATTCAATAGGAAAAGATCCATAAAATGAGGTTCTTAATGTATCCCCCATCAATCAACAAAAAAAAAAATTGAGATATGATGTGAAGTGATAGAATCACTAAGTACAACTGACATAGGTATGACCAAATTGGAAAGTCAAAAAAAAAATTGATGGCCAACACAGGATTAAAATTACCTTGAACATATAACATGACACAATGGTGACTTAGCAGCAAGACTCAAGAGCTAGACAAATATAGTGCAATAATGCAGGAGGAATTTAAGCACTTCCCATGATGACTAGAAGAGTAACCAACCAGAGGAGTATATGTGAAACATATTACTGGGACGACTCCTAGGAAATTTAAAATCCAACTGTAATATGATGACTCAAATAGGTTCCATGTTCAAGGGTTACTCGATTGACACTATCATTTCGTAAATAGATCAATGGTAAAAAAAACCCACTCTTTTTTTAATTCTTTTTTTTGTTTTTTGTCTCCTTCATGGTTTAACGAGAAAAAAAGAAGGATGTAAGTATGCTCAGTAGTGTCTTTTTTGTTGATTTTTAACAAGACCAAAAATGAGTTAAAATTATAATCATGATGGTGTCTTTTTTGTGTATTTTTACAAGTCCGCAAACGAGGTAAAATTTTACTCGAAAGGGTTTATTTTTCGTGTCTTTTTACGAGTCTGAAAAAGAGGTAAAAGTTTACTTGAAAGGTGTTTTTTTCATGGTTTAGAGAGAACGAAAAAGAGTTAAAAAGTGAGCTTTCCCAGTGTCTTTTTCATGGTTTAACAAGTACAAAAAAGGGTAAAATTTAGCTCATTTGGAGAGAATGAGTGGCTTAACAACATCATTCTATGTTCCAAGTGCATGGAACTAACCTAAGAAACATGAATTAAAATGGGTACTCGAGTGAGGTCCACTATTAGCAGTGGTTCTCTCCATGTGTAGGTGGTTTCAAAATGAAGGCCGAATAATGCAAGAGGTGGATGGAAAAAGGATATTGAAATGGATGTAAGTGGGATCTGGGAAAACAAAAATGAAACAATGGGGTGGGTGACACTAGCGGAAAATTCATAAGAGACCATAAAGAAACATAAAAAGTTGGGAACCCCCTTAGGATATGGCCAAAATATAGATGAAGAGAGGAAAATGAGTCTTAATGTCAAGTCATTGCAGGACTATAGGAGGGTTCCTAGACCTATGGTAAATCGAAACATGGGAATTGAATGAAATCTGGGTGCTAACTAGGGTTCCTGTGATAGGTAGGAACTATCGAACAAGTTACAATGGGAAAAATGGAGAGGCTAATGTTCCAACCTGACAGGATCGATCATAAAGAATTGTGATGGAAAAATGGACAGTTAATAATGAAAATTGGGGATGCCTAGAAAAACCTATCCCTATATGTCATATTGGAAACATATAACTCAAGTTCAATGGAAGTTTCCATGTTCGTAAAAAATCCCTGTAATCCTATCAACACATGTAAACTAGATTCCAAGGCCAAAACTCGTAGTGAAATCTCAAAAAAGAAACTATTTTTGGATTTTTTGGATATGATATATGAAAAAAAAAGCATTCACACCACAAACCTATGTATAAGGAACTATGCATCTTCACTATTTACTCTAGGTATCCCATTGCTAGGCTCAAGCCAAGGATCTTGATCATTACCAATGAACTCATGAGCCATTTTTGGTATCATATGGCACACCATGCCAAGGGCATGCCACATATTAACGAATTCATGCAATCAAGGATACTCATTGTGAGTAGTGTCATGAGCTATAGAGGATCCTTGATGATTCCCATGAATATGGGAAGGAAGTATGAAACACGAATCTTCAATAGAAGGGTAAGAAAATAATTTAGTGGCAAGTTCTAAAAAGGAAATCTGAGGCAGAAAATGGTCAAGAATAGGAGGGATAATGGATTCCCTAGAAAATACCCCCATTCTTGGATCAAGACTCATCATGATAACTCTCATCAATTTTGAATCAATAAAATATGATCGATGCATCACCTCATCCTTTTTCTTATCCAGGGAATCCATGAAATGCAGGATGGCCTTATTCAGAGGAAACTCAAAAACTAGGAAATCATGTGAATGTGTAGAGTCAAAAACCCGTGTGGGAAGAGTAGGATGATCACACTCCATATGAGGATGGACTTGTTGACCAATATCAATAGATTTTGATGGGATTTTAAGATAAAAAATATCCACCATGGTGAGTAGCATAATATCTCCATAAGAATCAACATATTTAGGACAAGGTACCACCCAAGGATCAGAAGACCTGAAGGATCCATTGGTAAGAAAATAAATCATATTGATAGGATAAATAGTTGTGGTAGGAGGTTGTGGGTGAAGAGGGAAAGTTTCCATTAACTAAGAGTATTTTAATATCCCTGCACCAACACTCATATAGGATTTTTGGGCATCACTAACAAAGGGCACACTAGATCTCACATTAGATCCAAGGTTTTTGGTACAAAACGCAAGTTGATTGATTGTAAATATTTTCTATTGATGAGAGAAGCATAATAACCTAAGGATGGATGGGACAATTGCAGTCATCTTGTAGAACCAAGTGTGTCCTAGTAACAAATTATACTCAAGAGGTGCACCAACGACCTCCAGAACAACAAAGACAATATTACAACCTAACTCGATGGGTAAGGCAATGATAATCCCATGGGGTTGGAATATATGTTCACCGAATGCTTTCAACAATGTTGCAGATGTTTCTATATTTAGAGAGTCGAGGGATTTCCAACATGTTATAGACATAATGCAAGTTGGGGTTCTTTCATCAAATATATTTCACATGATATTTTTCCCCATCATTCTCACTTTGATCTAGAAAGAAATTTGATGGGAAAGAATATGATGAACTTGATCAGAATCACAGGTTATCAATCTCAAATCCAAGGGATCAACCCCTCCTATAACAAACAACAAGGCTTTCCACTATGTAGGGAAGCTTTGAAGGCCTTAGAGTGCAAACATGGCACATGGTTTCTGGGCCAAGTTTTCCACAATTTTGTAGTTGTGGAAAGCTTGTGTAGTCGAGGTGTGTGTCATTCATCAAAGAATTCCCTCTAGAGAGCGAAGCGTTGTGTCAAAGCATGGATTCTCAATATGAATAGGGACACCAGGATGAGAAGAATATGTTGGATCTTTCATAATAGGGGTAGGCTCAAAATTTTTGTAGTTATTTGCTCGAGAATGCAAATAATGGGATTCAAGGAGGACCCCTCATGATGAGGGGTACCTACCATGCCCCCTTGCAGAGGGGTAGGATTTTTTGCAACAATGTGTTGAAGTTGAGGGGGGTAAGGATGAGTTAGGACAATAGGTTGTTTGGGGGCCTTTTGTTGAGCCAAAAATTAGTGTACCTCATCCTTCCGAAGAAATTGATGAGTAGGATGGTCCTCTCCATAGATGGTGCAGGATAAACGACTCTTTGTTTTCTCTTTCTCAATGTGGGTGGGAGATGTCCCTTTTTGAGTGTGGGAATTTTTATTTTTATTTTAATTCTTTTTTCCTCTAGGTTTCTAAGGATTCTTTGGTTGCATGGACTGCATCGAATTCACCTCATAGGTCTAATTGGAGACGATATAAGTTTGAGAATTAGGACTAGTAGTGTTGGATTACTGAGAGTGGGGGTCAATTAGTAATAGATAAATTTAATCCTTTTTCACCATAAAATGCAAGTGTTATATCAATGTAGCATTATCATCCAATAGTTGCAGAGTAAATAAACAATGGACAAATGAGAAATCACACACATACACATTACACCAGTGTTTTATGTGGAAATCCAAAGCGGGAGAAAACCACATAATGCTTTTTCTTATATGTCTTGAATAATTACATTCATTGGAAGCATCAACTTCCTTTTTTTTCCAACTGCAACTAGAAGGAGGCTCCAACCCCCTAGTTTCTCAGGCTACAACCTGAGGGAAGCTCCAACTCCCTAATTATCTGGCTACAACCAAAAGGAGGATACAACCCCCTATGTTCTCCGAATACAACTATAAGGTGGCTACAACCACCTATCCTTTCCCTATCCAACCTCCCTGACATATAAATAGAATGATGGAACCATTGTCACATTATCACTATGACATATATTGTTGTACAACTATGCCAGCATGTACCACTGACCTTCAACCAACTTGTACTACTACCCTGCAATCAACATGTACATGAATTGAAAATGTATCAATGAAAACACAACATATACGTGACCCATAGTTCCGCAACACACGTATGTACACACCCTATCTATTGTGCATCCTGCATATGTACACGACCAAACTGATATGCAACATGCGTATGCCTTATGAAAAAAATGGTTTTCTTTCTTCTGAAAATTTGCTACCCTCTGTAGCTTCTTTCACATAGATCTCTAACTTGTCACTATATACAGACTGTATCTATACATTGTGCATGCATCCTCATACATAACCTTTACCCAAAAACTCTATATCTCTCTCTAGTCATGTGCCATAAATGTGTGTAATCATGAACAAGTATAATAACCCTCACATGATCTAGACTTCAAACCCTTTCTGATATTCATCCTCTCAATACATCAACCAATACAAGCTCTCAACCATGTACCAGGAAAAAACCTTAGCCATATGCCAATAAATACAAGATGTGCCTAAACAAGAAGTATTAATGATAAATATACCAACACTATATTTCTATATATTTAAAGTATACAGAATATCCCATGCAGCCAGTAGTATCTCTAGGGAGAATTCTCAAATCTCCATAACCATTTCTCATGCATACATCAAAATCCAACTATTCATAGAAATAAGACATACCTTTTGAACCAATGGATAGATCTGATGTATCTGAGCACTATAGACCTTCCTTGGAGCTTGATCTCATCATCTAGAACCTCTACATCTTCATATTTTCAAGTTTCCATGGCTTTACCAACATGTACAGACACTAATACACTTCCATCTCGCATACATACACACCCTAATACACGTTCATCCTGTGTATGTACACACCCTAATACACTGTCAGCCCGCGTATGCCTCAGAAATTAGGGTTTTTTAGTATTTGTTGTAATTCCAAAACTTGCGTCGTCAACCCTTCGTACTACCTTAGAATTTCAGAATTTCACATGTATCAATGAGTACTTTCAATAAGTCTTACACAACAAAAGATATTCAATATGTTCAAGTGTGATTAAATGAGAGAGACTTGCCTCTTATTTATACTTTCATGTAGCATTCCACTTGCCTTATTTTAGGGAGTTTTCCATTAACTTTATTATTTAAATAATTTCTTTTGCAAACAATTTAACTTTTTGGGGCTTCTAGATGACTCATGAGGGTTCTCCAACTTCACATGGCCATAACTCTCTAACCGTGAGGAGTTATGTGACGTTCCACATACCACCGGAAATTGCATGACATGTACTATCCATATGGAATAGTCCTACTTGAAAATATCTTAAAAATCATACCATTATCCATAAACCAAACTTGGGTCCATTACCCAAACCATTGTGATACCGAAATTTGATACCAAACTTTCTTCAAGGGTTGACATCAATGACAACCAACCCAATTAATAAAAAATCTCCCCCTTTGGCATTGATGGAAACACTCTTATGAAATACTAAAGTCATGTCATGAAATAATGAAGTCATATCACTCATGCTCCCTTTGTGACCATTGCTTCCCCTAGAACCATGCCTCTGTGCTCTGCAGATAATAAATCTCTCCCCCTTTGTCATCAATGTCAATGGTATCTTTCCATCCAAGGCTACTCCCCCTAACTGAACTGTCCTTAGGGATACTCCCCCTGACTAAAATCTTCCTGAAATTGATCTCTTGACCTGAATTTTCCTCTTTATGGTGATTCCTCATGTATATCTAAGACATATAAGATTAACATTCAAAAGCAATCATTTTGGAGTAGAAATTACTCTGATTCTCTAGCGAAGATACTCAAAGGATTCCCTTGGAAGTGGTTTTGTAAATATGTCTTCCACTTGTTCTTTTGTTCCCACATATTCAACTCTAATGTTCTTCTCTGCAACTTGTTCCCGAAGAAAGTGATACTTCATTGGAATGTTCTTCGTCTTGGAGTGCATCATTGGGTTCTTTGAGATATTGATGGTGCTTATATTATCACAATAGATTGGAATGGGCTCATCATAGTCAATGTGTATATCTGTCAGAGTTTTTTTCATCCATAGAACCTATGTACAACATGTTGATGTTGCAATATACTCTGCCTCAGCTGTACATAACGATATTGATGATTGTTTCTTTTTTAACCATGATACTAAACACTCACCCAAGTAGAACGTTTCTCCACTAGTGTTTCATCGATCATCAATGCAACCTTTTGAATATTCATCTGTGTAGGAAATAAGTGATAGATCCTTTCCTTTTGGATACCATAATCCAAACTATTTTGTTCCTTTGAGATATCTGAAAATCCTCGTCACTGCTAATACATGTGATTCCTTTGGTTCTTCTTGAAATTGTGCCACCTATCCAATTGATTGCATTACATCTGGTCTGGATGATGTCACACATAGTAAGCTACAAATCATTGACCTATATTGCCTCTAGTCTGTAGACTTTGAATCATCATCTTTTCTCAACTTGAAACTTCTTTGCATAGGAGTTGTAAATGGTTTGCAATATTCCATTCCGAACCTCTTTAGCATTTCTATGATCTACTTAGTTTTAGAAATAAAAATTCCTTGGTTTCTTTGATGTATCTGAAGACCCAGAAAGAAGGATAGTTCTCCAAGTAATGACATTTCAAATTCATTCTGCATATCCTTTGCAAATGTTTGGCTTAACCTATCATCGGTACTTCCAAAAATAATATCATCAACATAAACTTAAATTAATAAAATACTATCTTGAGTTACCTTGATGTAGAGGTTGTTGTATGGACTTCCTTTCTGAACCCTACATGTTGTAGATATTTATCCTGTCTATAATACCATGCTCTAGAAGCCTGTTTTAGACCATACAAGGCCTTCTTCAATTTACACACATAATCCACATTCTCTGACAACTGAAATCCTTCTAGTTGTTCAATGTAGACTTCTTCTTCAAGTTCGTAGTTCAGAAAAGTTGATTTCATGTCCATCTGATACACTTTAATATTCTTGGAGCACACATAAGCTAGGAGTAATTGGATTTCTTTCATTCTGGAAACTGAAGCAAATGTCTCTTCAAAGTCGATTCCTTCAACCTGTGTGTATCCTTCACATACCAATCTATCTTTGTTCCTTGTAACATGTCCATCTTCATTCAATTTATTTCTAAATACCCACTTTGTGGAAATCACATTCTTATTCTTTGGTCTTGGAACCAATTCCCAAGTGTCATTCTTCTCTATTTTATTTAATTCTTCATCCATGTCCTTATTCCAAAATTCATCCTTGCTGGCCTCTTCAAAACTATTTGGTTCAATCCTAGATGAGAGTGCTAGGTGCATTTGTTTTGGTGAACAGATTCTTCTTCTAGTCTCAAATCCTGCATATTTGTTTTCGATAATCTGATCTGAAGGATGTTTCTTCTGTACTCATTTTCTAGGTGTCTTTGGAGGCACTTGTTGAACTTGCTCTTATACTTCTATTTGATCCTCTTCATCTTCTACTTCTACTTCTTCTTCATCTTCTGCTTCTTCTTCGTAAAGTTGTTCCATTGATTCATTCTCTTCTTCCTTTAATTCTCGTTCACCTATTTCATCAATTGTTACATTGATGATTTCCATAACTTTGTTCAACCTCAGATTGTAACACTTGTATTCTTTCCTTGTACTTGAGTAACCAACAAGTACTCCTTTGTCCACACGAGAGTCAAACTTTCCCATTCTTCCATCTTCTCTTTTGATGTATCATTTTCTTCCAAATACTCTGAAGTGATTCACATTTGTTGGTCTTCCTTTCCATAGCTCGTAGGGAGTTTTGTCAAAAATTTTTTCTAAGCATTACTTTGTTTTGAATGTGAACCATTGTATGCACTGCATGTGTCCAAAAAATATCTGTCAATTTGAAATCCATTAACATTGTTCAAGCCATTTCTTGTATTGTCATGTTCTTTCTTTCAACAACTCCATTCCGTTGAGGTGTCCTAGTAATGGAGAATTTCATTTTTATTCCATTCTTACTACAGTAGTCCATAAATTCCTTTGAAGTGAAATCTCCTCCATTACCATATCTCAAACATTTGATTTTTGAATCTATTTCATTTTCAACCATTTCCTTGTAGACCTTGAATTTTTCAAAAGATTCTAACTTATTCCTAAGAAAGAAAACTGTTGTCAGTATTGTATAATCATAAACTAATAACATAAATTATTTCTCACCTTTTAAACCCTTTGTTGTAGTTGGTCCAACTAGATCAGTATGCATAATTTATATTGGTCTTGTCATTGAATATTCTTTTGATTTAAACTTGCTCTTTGTTTGCTTTCCTTGTTGACAATGCTTGCATAAAGTGTTGGTTGGTTTTGTAATCTGGGGAATTTCTCTAACTGTTTATTTTTTGGTGAATTTGACAAGGTTATCAAAGTGTATGTGACCCATTATTCTTTGTCATATCCAACTTTCATCTTCTTTTCCTAGACAACACTTTTCATTTCCAATTTCACTTAGTACATATATGTTGGTTCAAGTTCTTGCAGTTGTTGCAATAAATTTTCTTGAACCTTATTTTCTTATCTCACACTTTTGTGAATCGAAAGTAACTTTATGAACTTGGTCACACATTTGAATCACACTTAGAATATTATGTTTCATATCTTCTACTAGTAGAACATTTTCTGCCTTGGTATTCATGTTTCCAATTCTAACAGTGCCTTTTCCAATGATTTTAGCTGAATCATCATTTCCGAAGGAGACTAATCCATATATTTTCTTTCTTAATGTAAGAAACATGTTTTTATCATCTGTCATGTGTTTTGAACAACCACTGCCAACATACCAACCACGTTTTTTCTTCTTAGCTTATAGAGAGAGTGTGCATTCTTCATTGATATACTAATTCTACTTTCTTATCCATGTTATCTTTTGAGGTTCATGTTTGTGATTGTTGTTGTTCTGTTGTGGTTCTCTAGGAGGAACTATCATTCTGCAATATTTGGCCATGTGTCCAAAATTGTTACACTTGTAGCATTCCACTTTAGTGCTCAAATATTCAAACCTGTTGTAACTTATTCTCTGTGTTTCACTAGGCCTTCTTGGATAACCCTTTTGTGTATAACTTTCAAGGTTGTTTATGTTCCTGCTGTTAGCTCTGCAATTCATAGATTTATTTCCAAAATTATTACATGCATAACATAAACCAAAAAATATAGTTTGATACCTGGGAGTTGAATATCTTCTGAAAGGAGTTGCTCTTATGAATCCTTCTTCTTCCTAAGGCCTATCTATCGGTTTTTGATCTTGGAATCTGAATCTTCTTGGTGGAGGAGTGTCCCTATAATCTTCCTTGTATATCTTCCTATCCCCTTTGATTGTTTCTACATAGTGTTTTGGATATATTTCTTTCTCTTTTGTTTTGGATCTTGATCCCTTTTCTGTTTGATTGTATCTAAGTTTGGACTTGTCATGATGAGGTTTTTTACTTCTGATAATGTCATCCAAAACTTTTGATTTTCTCTTCATATTTTTCTTTTAAAGATCCTTTCTTATTGTGACAATCTCTTCTTCCAAATTTCCAATGATCCTGACTCTTTCTTCTAGTTTTTCTTTGAGTTCTTCTTCAATTATTTTATCTTATTCTATTTGAACCTTCAAATTTGTGATCATTTGTTCTAGTTCTTGAGTGTCTTCTTTCTTGTCTAGTTCGTCTTGTAGCTTCTTTTTTTTATTCTTTTCTCTTCTTATAACTTCTATCGAACACAACAATTCTTCTCGGTAGTCAACTTCTTCCTCTCCTAATTCTTCCTCGACCTCTTCATATTCTTCTTCAGTGTCTTCTTTGTCAGAGTCTTATACTACCATGAATAGAACTCTTTATGTCTCACTGTCATGACTTCATCTTCATCTGACGATAATATGTCTTATTTGTGCATAAGTTTTTCTTGAAAAATTTCTTTGTGGTTCTTTTTCCTTTATATGTTTGTTTTCTATTTGAGTAATCTTCATCATTCCTCTTATTTGTCTTATGAGGAAATTTGTTAGCAAAATGACCAATACCATCACAATTAAAACAAATCAAAGGAATATTACCTTTATATATGTCGTTGGTTCCCTTGTTCAATGTTTTGACGAAGTTGGCCACTTCTTCATCATCTTCCAAGATGTCACTGCTACTTCTATATTCTTTTTATTTTTTCTTTCCCTTTTTCTTTGACCTTTTGGATGCTTTGAAAGCTGCTTGTTTTATATCTAGATTTTCTTGTTCAGTTCTCATTTCATATGCTGTGAAGATTCCATGTAGTTCATCCATGCTTATTGAGTCTAGATCTTCTGTTTCTTCTAGTGTCGATATCTTAGTGTCAAATATCATAGGAAGATATCTTAGTACCTTTTGAACAATTTACATATTCTTTGATTTCTTCTCCCAATCCTATGATTTCATTTACTGTTTCATCGACTCGTAAGAAATAAGCTGCAATATTCTTATCTTCCTTCATCTTTAGTTGTTCAAACCGACGTCTGTAAGTTTGAAGCTTTGATGCTTTGACTTTTGAATCTCCTTCATAAATATTTTGAAGTTTGTCCAAAATCTCTTTAGAAGATTTACAATGTATAACTTTGGTGTATATTGATTCACCAAGACCATTTAGAAGTGCATTTGTGGATTTGGAATTATTTTTACCGAGTTTTATTTCTCTTTCACTTATTGGTGGAACTGCTAGTTCTTTGTATCCATCTACTATAGATTGCCAAATTTCAAATCCATGTGCTTGTATATAAGTTTTCATCCTTCTGCTCCAAAATGCATACTTATGTCCATAAAACTGTGGTATTCCATTTTTATACATGTTGTTGCTCTCCATGATCTACCTTTCAGTGGTTAAATTGATTTCTGAAGGAACTTGCTCTGATACCAATTGTTGTATTATTGAGAGGGGGGTGATTCAATAATAGAGAAATATAATCCCTTTTCACCATAAAATGCAATTGTTATATCAATGTAGCATTATCATCCAATAGTTTCAGAGTAAATAAACAATGAACAAATGAGCAGTCACACACATACACAGTACACCGGTGTTTTAAGTGGAAACCCAAAGTGGGAGAAAACTACAAAATAATTTTTCTTATATGTCTTAAAGAATTACATTCACTGGAAGCACCAACTTCCTTTGTTTTCCAGCTCCAACTGGAAGGAGGCTCCAACCCCCTAGTTTAGCAGGCTACAACCTAAGGGAAGATCCAACTCCCCAATTCTTTGGCTACAACCCCCTATGTTCTCCGACTATAACTGGAAGGTGGCTAAAACCACCTATCCTTTCCCCGTCCAACTGTCCTGGTGTATAAGTAGAATGATGGAACCATTTTCACACTACCACTATGCAATATATTGTTGTAAAATTGTGCCAACCTGTACCACTGACCTGCAACCAACCTATACTATTTCCCTGCAATCAACCTGTACCTAAACTGAACATGTATCAACCAAAATACAATAGATACATGACCTTTAGTTCCGCAGAATGTGTATGTACGCACCCCATATGTTGTGAAGCCCACGTATGTATGTGGCCAAATTGATATGTAGCCTACGCATGCCTTCTAAAAACTAAGGTTTTCTTTCTTCTGGAAAATTTTGACCCTCTGTAGCTTCTTTCACATAGATATGTAACCTATCATTGTATCTGTACACTATTCATGCATCCTCATACATAACCTTTACCCAAAAACTCTATATCTCTCTCTAGTCATGTGCCATAAATGTGTGTAATCATGAAAAACTATAATAACCCTCACATGATCTAGACTTCAAACCCTTTCTGATATTCATCCTCTCAATACATCAACTAATACAAGCTCTCAACCATGTACCACAAAAAAACCTTAGTCGTATGTCAAGAAATACAAGATGTGCCTCAACAAGAAGTATCAATGATAAATATTCCAACACTGTATTTATGTAGATCTGACTTATACAGAAGATCCCATGCAACCACTAGTCTCTCTAGGGAAAATTCTCAAATCTCCATAATTATTTCTCATGCATAAATCAAAATCCAACTATATATAGAAATAATACATACCTTTTGAACCAATGGATAGATCTGATGTATCTTAGCACTGTAGACCTTCATGGGAGCTTGATCTCAAAATCTAGAACCTCTGCATCTTCATCTTTTCAAGTTTCCATGGCTTTACCAACATGTACACACCCTAATACATTGAAAGCCCATGTATGTACGCACCCTAATACATTGTAAGTCTATGTCTGCCTCATAAATTAAGTTTTTTAGTATTTGATGTAATTCCTAAACTTTCACCATCAACCATTCGTACTACCTCATTCTATTGCAAATTCAGATGTATCAATGAGTACTTGCAATAAGCCTTACACAACAAAATATATTCAATGTGTTCAAGTGTGATTAAATGAGAGAGCCTTGCCTCTTATTTATACTTTCATGTAGCATTCCACTTTCCTTATTTTAGGGAGTTCTCCA
>SNQJ01S0043185.1:48466-60134 GCA_010110895.2 Picea sitchensis | reverse complement strand
TAAGCCTTGTTGAGCCAATAGACACTTTTGTTGACAGGTTTTAGGTTAGTATAAGTAAAGGTAAAATCCTCATTGTGGAAACACATCTTTCATGTGATTTTAGAAATTTCAGCAAGTACATTTACTTGGGAAAAGTAAGCACCTCTCTTGGGCACTAGTCTTCTAGGGTTTGAGCACCCTCTTGTGTGCTAGGTCTTCTTGGTGGTGAAGATCTTTCTCTTGAAGAATATAGCAAAGGATTTGGCTGGGTTTTCTTCCCTTGTTGAGAAGGGTTTCCCAGGATACTTCTTGTGTTCTTGTACATGGTGTTTCTTCTTGTGATCTTGGTTGCTGCAACATTATTGTTTATGGTTAAGTGAAATGATAAAATGAAATGAACTTAATGCTTAACCTAGCTTATGAAAAATCAACACGCGCAACTTTGGAATTATGAATGCTCGAGGGCCGCTAATCTGAACTTCACAGGGGATCTCCGCCGTTGAAAACTGAACCCCCCTGTTTTGCATTTTAAGCCCAAAAATGGGTTGCTTTAAATGTTGCACCTTGTGTCCCTGACTGCAGCTTGTGTGAACAAGGACTTGGACGACTTGCTGTGGGCTGGGGAAAACAGAAAAACCAGTGACTGAAACAAAGGAGACGAGTGTTTATCCTTAGAGAAAACAAAAAGGCTTCGAGACGAGACTTATTTTGGGTAGGACATCAAGGGAAACCAGGTTGCTCAAACAAAAAGGGGCAAACAAAAAACGACTTTAACAGTCGAAGGGAAAAACTTTAGGGCCTAGCATGCGAAAGAGAGAGAAACAAGGCAAGGATATAGACCTAGGTATTAACAACAAACAAATACGACTCCTAACAACTTCATGTGATAACATTTGGCTCCACAAGGGATGGCATGCTCCCTGCGAGCTGCCAAGAACGCACAGCTTCAGTGCCTTAGCTTTGGGTTATGGAGTCTCTTATTAAAAAACTAGAATAAAAAGAAAGTGGTATTTACAATGGTGGGAAGCCGATCATGGCTTAAACAAAATATTTTTTTAGAAAATGCCCATTAACAGGGCCACCTAAAACTTCGGAATCCTCCAAATTCTGCAATTTATAAGTGTTGTTCGGAAATACCTCACAAATCTTGAAGGGACCAATCCACAAGGCTTCGAATTTGCCATGTTTGCCTTTGTCTTGTTTGGGGGCATCCCACTTGAGCACTAGATCCCCCAGCTGAAAACCTTTCTTGCTTGCGCTCTTGTCAAAGGCTCGTTTTATTTTTTGTTGATGATCTTGTGCTTTATCAAGCAGTTGCTCCCTTGTCTGTTGCACTTCGACCAGCTTCAGTATCCTCCTGACCATATCATCAGATTCTCCTTGGTAGTCCTGGAGGAATTTTGCCACAGGCAAAGCAAGTTGAGCAGGAAAAATAGCCTCAATCCCATACACCAGCTGAAAAGGGGAAACACCCAGTGACCTTTTGGTTGTAACTCTGTCAGCCCATAATGCAAACTTCAGCTTTGAATCCTAGGCTTTCTTGTTGTCTTCTAACAACTTTTTGATGATCTTTATGAGGCTCTTGTTAGAAGACTCTGCTAAACCATTTCCCTGAGGGTAGTAGGGAGTAGAATGGACTAATGTAATCCCATACTGCTCGCAAATAACAATTAATGGCTCAGCTCTGAAAGAGGCAGCATTGTCTGTAACAATCCTGCTTGGACAGCCAAATCTGAACATGATGTCTTCAAGGAAATTTTAGATCACCTTGTGGGAGCCACTCCTTATAGAGACGGCTTCTATCCATTTGGTAAAATAGTCAGTGGCGGTCAAGATCCACCTGTGTTGGCCACTTGAGGCTGGGTGGATCTCTCCAATGAAGTCGAGACCCCACTGCTGAAAAGGTCCAGAAACCATTACAGGTTTCAAAGGCAAAGATTTGAGCTGCTGCTTTCCAGCAAACTTCTGACACTTGTCACATGCTCTAATCTTTGCACAAATATCAGTCAAAAGGTTGGGCCAGAAATACCCAGCTCTAAGGATCTTATAAGCTGTGGTCCTCCAAAAATGATGTCCCCCACATGAGCTGTCATGAAAATCAGTCATAGCTCTTTGGGCTTCTTGTGGGTTTAGACACCTCAACAGGACTCCCATAGGATCCTTCCAGTACAAAACCTGATCAATGATACAATATTTGATTGCTTTCAGTTTCAAAGCTCTCACCTTGTTTTTGTCCAAACCATCAGGAGGCTTCAACTTTTGCAGGAAGTGTATGATGTCTTTATACCAGGTGCATCCTACTAAGTTGGGGCTGACAAGAGAGTCTTCACCAACAATCCCAGTTTGTTGATTTCCTAAGTCTATATTCATGAAATTAACCCCCAATGCCTTGCAGTTTGATTCAGCCAACAGCCTGGCTAAACCTTGGCCCTTCACCAATTTGGTAGGTTTTATTTCCAGGTCAAACTCCATAATCTTGGCAATCCATTTGCTTCTTTTCCCATCTATATCAGGTTGGATTTGTATCTCCTTTACTGAGGCCAAGGGGACATATGCAATAATTTTCGAATGCAAAATATAGATCCTAAAAGCCTTGAGGGCTTTGACCAAAGCATAAGCCTCCTTCTCCATGATATCATATCTCATTTCTGCATCTCTCAGTGCTTTGCTGAAAAAGGAAATAGGCTACTCCAACCCCTCTACATTTCTTTGTAGCAAAACAGCAGCTAGTGTATCAAATGAAGCGAAAGAAAATATCAGAAATTCTTTAGAATAGTCAGGGCTGATGAGCACAGATGCTTCGGTCAAAGCTTTCTTGATTTGGTCAAAAGAACTTCTGGACTCAGCAGTCCATTTCACTTCCTTCCCCTTTCTGAGCATGGTTGTAATGTATTTAACCAACTCAGCAAAATTGGAAATGAACATCCTTAGAAAGTTGATTTTACCCAAGAAAGACTGAACCTCTTTTCTGGATCTGGGAAAATTAAGGACTAGATGGCCTCTGCTCGGCTTGCATCAATCTTCACCCCTTCAGCAGACACAATATGCCCCAACAATTTTCCCTCTTGCATAGAAAATAAAGACTTCTTAGGATTGAGAGAGAGACCGAACCTTATGCATTTCAAGAAGACTTTCTTTAGATGATAACAATGCTCTTTATCAGACCTTGAGAATATTGTAATGTCATCCAGATAGATGACTACAAATTTGTCCTTTTCCCCAATGAAAGCAATGTCCATGGCTCGCTGGAAAGTTGCTCCTGCATTCATCAATCCAAAGGGCATTTTAGCATACATGAATGTGCCCCAAGAAGTAGTGAAAGTCATCTTCTCTCTATGTTCAGGCAAAACAAAGATCTGATTGTAACCAGAGAAGCCATTGACCATAGACATCTTGGATGAACCAGTCACTCTCTGCAAAATGTGCTCCATTTTTGGCAAGGGGTAGTTATCTTTCTTGGAGCTTCTGTTCAAATTTCTGAAATCAACACAACCTGATTTCCCCATTCTTCTTCCTCACATGCACCAAATTAGCCACCCACTCTGAAAATCTCAAGGGGATGATGATCTGTGCATCCAACATCTTTTTCACTTCTTTTTCCATAATCGGCAGCAGCATGGGATTTATCTGTCTGTGCTTGAAAGGTTTGGCATCTTCTTTCAAAGGGATTTTATGTTCCATGATGTTGGTGTCATATGTTCTTAAGTCTTCATATGTCCAAGCAAACACATCAGAGAACTCCTTCAGAAGTTTGATGTACTCAGTCCTTTGTTTCTTTGACAGACTGCTAGACAATTTGACACATTTGGGATCCTCCTCTGTTCCAAGATTGCATTCAGTCACATCAGCCTCTTCAGTTGCTCCTTTAATCTTTACAGCAACATCATTTCTGTCAAACAATCTCTCCAGAGGGACAAGCCCCTTTGGAATATGGTTGCTAGGCAACTGAACAATATGATGGTTAACAATTTTAGTCATAAAAACATCAACCTGGGGGTTTTCTTCAGAATCCTGATCCAGATCAATATGCATATCAGAAAAATCATCCACAGTCTCAAGGAACCTTTTTATCTCAATATCATCTTCAAAGACCTTCCAATGTTTGACTTTGTCAGGAATAGAGGGTCTGTATTTTATCTCCACCTCATACTTGAGTTTTGGGGGCAAAGGGACCTTGAAATTACTTACCGAGACCGCCAAGGAATCTGCCGCAGAGTTTTCCTCCCTTGGAACAAATGAGATATTAAAAGCTAAGAAAAAACTATCAATCATATCCCAGACTTCATTTCTGTAGGCCCTCAACCTTGGGTGCTTAGCCTGATACAGATCTCTGACTTGATGAACAATCAACTCAGCATCCCCAAACACAGCTAGTTCCTCAATCTTCATGTCTTTGGCAGCTCTCAAACCCAAGACAAGAGCCTCATATTCTGCCACGTTGTTTGTTGTTTCAAATTCCATCTTGCAAGATAGAGATATGGTCTCTTGGGTATGGGAAACAAAAACTACTCCAGCACCAGCACTTTCCCTAGAAGAGGCTCCATCGAAAAACATCTTCCAAACAGAGGTATTAGGATGAGGATCTTCACAAAAGGTAATAGGCTGCTTTCTTATTTCAATAGGTGGTTGAGTATCAATGAGTTGTAATATACTGGTTCCTAAATCAGTGTCAACTGAAAAAATGGGGTGGTTGATGGGATTTGCTTCATCACTGATTATGTAAGCAAGTTGTGCTTCTCTATAAAGCCTTCTATGTTCCCCTCCAAACACAAGAATGGTGGCATATGAAAGATCCATCTGCAAATTTCCACCTAGTCTTTTGATCCAGGATCTAGACAAGAGCATCCCAAACTTAGGGGGGACATCAGCTACCACTATGTCCATGACCACACTCTTCATTGGCAATTGGAACAAGGAGACATCGATGTCCTTAATAACCCCGAGGCATTTCACCTTCCTGGAATCGAATGAATACAGGTCGTGGTAGGTTTTTGTAACCTCCAACCCAAGCTCATCCATGACAATTTTAGGCATAAGATTGTGAGATGCCCCCGAATCCATCAAGCAGTTGTGAAACACTTTATCATGAATATTCAATGATGTATAGAAACGAGGGGAGGAATCATCTATATCCTCTACCAAAGGCCCTAGTATGACAGCTGGCTTTTCATCTTGGAGGTTGACTGATTCTGTGGAATGAGATGAAGGCTCGAGCTGCAACATTTTAGAGAGGCACCTTTTGAAGTCCTCATGCTTGACTAACTCTGAAAGAGGTACAGGGATCCTAATCCTTTGAATCTCATGCTCAAAGCTAAAAGAGGAAGGAGGCTTCAGAATCTCCTTACTTTTGGGATAGGGATTTTGACCACNGGGGGGGGGTTGTGCCTCCTTTTCTTTACTGTTGTCTGCCACGTCTTTAGCAGGCTTCTCTGCTCTAGTAAGTTGATCGAAAATATCAAGCTTCCCTTCTTTCCTTTTTGACCTCAGGCTATATCTATTTGGATTGTTGCTGGTCCTTTCCCCTTTGCTCAGCTCATTTAGTTGGCTATCCATGAAAGACTCTTCATACGCAAATTGGGTTAAATGAGGAAATGAGGAGGTGTCATCGAGACAATGGATTTCAGGATCAACATCTTCTTCCTCTCCTTCTTCATCGGTAACAAGGTTATTTTGGAGAGGAGCTTGAATCTTCTGATCGTCCCTATCCCTGTTTGTTTGATCTCTTTGGATGGTCTGAGGGGCATTATTTGGTTTTTTGAAGTTACCCCTATTATCAGCATTTTGGGGATTCCTATAACTCTGCTTTCCTTCCAATTCCAACCTTTCCACTTTAGCGGAAAGTGATTTTACTAGCTTGGTCAATTCATCCACTTGAGGGTGGGCAGCAGAGGGATCAGAGGTTGAGGCTTTAGACCTACCTTTTCTTCTGTCTCTATTAGATTTGCTCCTAGTTTGTCTACTGCCAATATATTAGATTCTACTTCAAGGGATGCATCTTGCATATGAGCCAACGAGGTAGCCCTTCTTTCTCTTAACAAGAGGCAAAACTCAGGGTCAAAGGTACTAGCATAAGTAATCTTGGCAGAGGTTTCAGTGGGCTTTATTTCAAGGGGAATCTTATTGTACATTTTATTGAATCTCTTTGAGAACTCTGAAACAAATTCCCCTTCTTTCCTCTTAAGTGCCCCAAACTCTGTAATATAATAAAGAAAATCTTTTTTATCCCCCCCATGTCTCAAAAATGAATCATCCAGAGCTTCAATCCCATCGATAGATCTAGGGGCCGAGCCCCTAAACCATTTCCTAGCATCACCATCAAGGCTATGAACAAAAACTCTCATCCATACATCATTCACAATGACATGATTATCTGCATAACTGTAAAAGGCTGCAAGGTGTTCCTTTGCAGTTATGTCTTCCTCACCCGTGAACTTAGGCAACTGCTTAAGGTAGCCTTCAGCTGGGAGAGCATTCAAAGGTTGAGGTAGAACGAGAGGGACGTATCTAGCAGCCACTATGGCATCCATTCTGTTTCTAGGGGGATTGGCACCTGCCATTGGGATGTGAACTGGAGGAGAACCAGGGGGAGATGGAGTTGGGACAGGTACGACTGTAACTGTGTTTCTGGGAGAAAAAGGAAACGACTGAGTGTTTGGGGAGAAAGATATGGGGTTCAAGGGAGCAAAGTTTTCCCTTTCTTTAAATGCAACAACTTTAATAGGAGGAGGAGGAGTAAATCCCGAAGTGGGAAATTCTTCTAAGGTCCTGGGTCTAAACCACTTTACAATATCAGGGGAGACAGGAGTTTCAAAGCTTTCTCCTTCCAAACCAAGACTAGGGGGGAAGAAATCAACAGGAGAACTCCCAAAATTTAAACTTCTGGAAACCCCAGCAGACGGTATAACAGGAGAATTAGAAGCAACTACCGGAGTTTTTAAATAAGAATCATGTAAATTACCAGAATCGCCTGATACAGCAGTCGCAATCCCTTCTTGAGGGGCTTTCCTTTTCTGATAATTTTTTTTGGGTCGGCTTTAGGTGTTGCCAGAGGCAGCTGTGGAGTAGACCTCGTGTGTCTGCGTTTTGGAGCCACAACTGAAACAGTGGAGTACCCAGGTGCAAGTTGCAGTCTTCAAGGTACATTTTTCTGATGCACCTTCAGAATCAGAATTTCTTTGTCGTTCTATCCCAGGGAAATGTCTTCAATTCGTTCCACGGCAACGGCGTCGGGAATGTTAGCACTAAGAGTCACCCTTAGATTGCGAGAGGATAAGCCCAATACCCATCAGAGTGTTCGGTGGATGTTGGTTTTGTGGGTGGAGGTCAAATGAACAAAACTCAGTACAAGAATGATTTTTAACACAGAAACTGGACAAGCAATGCACAGGGAAGTGGGGCCTCATTAACTTCAGTCGGTGATTTGAGTTTAAGGATGGGAAGAGGGAAGACTTAGTAAGAAAGGTGGACAAATATGCCATGGACATCCGGCTTTCAAGCAGCTTGGTGAAGAAAAACTTAGGCTCAAGAGCACTCTTGAACTCAAGTTTCAGACACTGAAATATGTCCCAGGAACATAGTCACAGCAACATAATAATCAAACCTACATTATCATGCAACTACAACCACTCGACTGGATAAGAGAGAATAAGATAACAAGGAAGCTGACTAAAACTGGTCACAACAATACTGTAATCAAACCTACATTACAATAGAACTACAACCCACGACTGGATCCTCCATACCCGAGTGTTTTTAGCACAGTTTTTACAAAGAGATGAGAGAAGTTGGCTTCTATTAATGCAAAAGTCTCAAATTTGATACATAACCAGAGAACAGTTCAAGCATAAAAATATTACAAAATAGGGAGCTCTGCTCAACCAATTGACGACCCAAACAAAATATCAAAACTACCTATTTATACTCAGATCAGTCCCGACTATCAGGAGTGTGATCTGATCAATACATTCAAAACCTTCCGTCTGTGTTTTCTTCTGTCAAACTGAGTGTGCATCCTTCTGTCAGACGCGAGCTCAGATCAGCATGGGTCTGCAAGAAAATCTGTCTACAGGGGTACCACGGGCTGACAGTTCAGTCTCCACGGTCGGGCTTTCCATGCCTTCCATTTATGGAGTGAGCCGAGGTCTCAACCACCAGTCCTTCCTTCCATTAACTGCTTTTCCTCGGGAACTCAACGAGACTTAATGCTCAGGGGGCCGCCACGTGCTGCTCTTGGATAGGACGCTATATAAACACGTGATTGCGGAGCCGCTCAAAGGTGGTTTGGATTCACATCGCTTTTGAGCCCGCAATTCACCACCTCCTGCCACGTATCTCTTTTGCTTTACCATGGTTTCAATTGCAGGACTGCTCAAGAATTTTATCGGTCGAGCGAGTTGCATCCCCGCAATGAAGTGTGGTCGTTGATCTGGTCGTGATCTCGGATCTGAGCACACCTACTAGGTCTGGCGCCACCGTTGGATTTTCTCCGCCTGCCAACTTTAGGGCCCGCTAAAACTGCGCTTTGGGGTGGGGCGCTACTTTTGGCATTGAACAATAACACCTCCCAAAGGATGATCCGACGTGGTGGCCTGACATCACCATGTTGATGTGTCATGAAAGAGAAGTGACACGTGTCACTAGGAAACAAGCAAATGATATGCCCACAGNGTGTTAGTGCCAGATGGGTGCCAGGTGTCATGACCGACGAGCACGCCACATGTCTACACTGATGACTACCACGTACTTGGCGCTTCAGGGCTCGGGCGCCAGCTCCTTTTCCTTTGACTCCTTCCTAGATGTGACCTAGGGCCATGACCTCACGTAATTACGTAATTGCGGGCGCGGCCAAGGGTTGTTTGAAACCAAACTGCTTCTGTCTCCGCAATTTCCCACGAGACACCACGTGTCCCTTCCTCAAAACCGTGGTTCTGATTGCGGCCCGCCCTCAATCTTTTAAAACCCGAGCATCTTCAAACCCCGCAATTGAGCATGACCGTCGATCTCGCGATCTTGGATGGGGCTTCACGATTAGCGGCTCAAATCTGCCCCCTTCAAATCGATAGATCAAATCTCCCCTTTTCAAATCGACTGTCGAGATTGCTTCGTGGTTCGTGCTTCGAAGCTTTCAAATCTCAAACCTCAACCTCCCCCAACAGCTTTTATCCGAAGCAATGGATCTGCCGACGCGTGGCCCCTGCAGATCGACGGCTACGATCCTTTCGGGTCTCTGGACTTCGTAAATTTCAAATCTCAAACCTTTTTTTCCCCCAACTGCATTTACCCGGAGCTGGCAATCCACTGACGTGTGTCCTCCATAGATGGACGACTGACATCTATTTCGGACTTTGGGCTTCGGATGTTATGAATGTGAAGCA
Source organism: Picea sitchensis (assembly GCA_010110895.2). Classification (NCBI taxonomy): domain Eukaryota; kingdom Viridiplantae; phylum Streptophyta; class Pinopsida; order Pinales; family Pinaceae; genus Picea; species Picea sitchensis. The sequence goes on along the minus strand of SNQJ01S0043185.1, from coordinate 50,781 downwards.
TGAAAATCTCCCGAAGGAAAAACTCCGAAGTGAATGATCTGTTGTCGCGTGTCCCTGCCAATGGATGGTCCGGATTCACTTCGGGTCTTCGGCACTTCGGGACTTCTAGCACTTCGGCTCTTCGACACTTCGACGCTTCGGGACTCGGACACTTCGACTTTTCGGGCTTCGGCCCTTCGAGAACTTTGCACACTTCTCACTTCAAATCTCCTGAAGCCCATTTCCACGAACCCTTGGATCGGTTGCCACTCTTCCCCCTCAAGATCAACGGCTCATGCTTGCTTCGAACCTCGGGACTTCGGACTTTTGCTCTGGCGCTATACTTCGCGCAACTTTGGAATTTCGAATACCCGGGGGCCGCTAATCTGAACTTCACAGGGGATCTCCGCCGTTGAAAACGGAACCCGCCTGTTTTGCATTTTAAGCCCGAAAATGAGCTTGCTTTGAATGTTGCACCTTGTGTCCCTGTTTGCGGCTTGTGTGAACAAGGACTTGGACGACTTGCTGTGGGCTGGGGAAAACAGAAAAACCAGTGACTGAAACAAAGGAGACGAGTTTTCATCCTTAGAGAAAACAGAAAGGCTTCGGGCCGAGACTTATTTCAGGTAAGACATCAAGGGAAACCAGGTTGCTTAAACAAAATGGGGCAAACAAAAAACGACTTTAACAGTTGAAGGGAAAAACTTTAGGACCTGGCCTACGAAAGAGAGAGAGACAGGGCAAGGATATAGACCTAGGTATTAACAACAAACACATACGACTCCTAACAACTTCATGTGATAACAGTCCCCACCATTATGATGTTGTCTAGTCATAAGTTGGGCCTTTTCCACATTACTAGACACCCCTAACGTGGAAGTACCTGCCTAAGCTATAAACTCTAACACTCCCTATTATCGAGGGAGGTACTGCCATTGGAGCTACCTCTTCCATGATCAACATCTTGAGTTGTTGTTGCTCCCTCTGCATCTGGAAATCCTGCTCTGTCTAGATCTGGATGCCCTGCACTGAAACTGTCAGTTGCTCCCTCTGTACTTGAGTGGCCAATTCCCTCTGCACCATAGCACCCTGCTCTTGTGCTGGAACTACTTGCTACTCGTACTTCAACAACCTGCTCCCTCTTAAACTAAACAGAACAGCATTCCTCGTAAATCTCCTTTCTTTAGCTAGGAGAGTCTGTACTCCCTTCAACACCCTCTCTCAATTACTTGGCCCTGGGAGATCTCTTTGCCTTGCTTAGCTCCCTTATCTCCTTTGGCCTTGTCTCAGCTTGGTTTCCCCTTGCCCTTGCTTGGCCTCTTCCTGCAACATGTACAGATTAATAATAGCCCGATATAGATCGGGCCTCTCTTGCTTCGCAATCCATCTCATGATGTTCGACATTACTCTATTTGGCTTCAACTCGCCGATCTTCTCCACAACCCATTTTTCCATGTCTCCATACTCTTGACTCTTGCAGGCATCTTTCAAACTACCGAACTTTGGCATACATATCTGGTTGTGTTTTGCAGTTGTCTTGGAACCACAAACATATACGGAGCCCCGGGCATTTAGGTTATGCTTTTCAATCTCCTTGCACATGGCCACCAATTTGACTATTTCGCTTTCCTTCAATCCATGGGTCCACTTGTCACATGGAGCCCTGGATTTTGCCTGCGTTGTCAACACCATTTCCAAAGTTTAACATCATTCCACGCCTCTCAAGGCACCGCTAAGCTCGGAGTTTATGAGTGACTTCAAGGTTGTTTTGTGCAGAGTGAGTGATGTGCCAGTTCCATTGCACTTTGCACATGCATGAACTAAACAAACCTCTTATTTGCATTAGCTCCACTATGCCTACCTTCTTCTTGTTAACATTATCCGAGAGACCAACGTATGACCCAAGCACTTCCTCAAAAATCTTTTTCCAATTCCTTGTCGATCTACCCTTTTTATTCTTCCTCCTCTCGCAAACGGTATAAAGAAAGGACTAACAGCCTTTGCCTTCAATTCCCTCACACAGTCAAGCCCTCGGTTGCTTCCTTCAATCCTTATGCAACTGCTTTTGCTGCCCCGCGGCCTCTCTCGCCTTGACCAAATCGCGTCCTAATACACTTGTGACCACACGATTTCCCAATGACTCCCCTTACATGGCGCTCAAATTGGGCCTCAGGCTGATCACCTGAAATCTCAACTTCTGGAACTGTTATCGCACGGTTTGTAGGAGGGGTTTAGATAGCTTGAGTCAAGGCTTAAAACCGGCGCAACAGGAGCTTCCCCACCCACTGTCACCTCGATGGGGGGCTCTTTCTATTTAGGAGGGCTAGTCCAAGGGA
>SNQJ01S0043185.1:12905-25476 GCA_010110895.2 Picea sitchensis | reverse complement strand
CACCCCAACAATGGTCAAGTGGATTAGTGTAAGATCCAAGCAGTCATCCGAAATGAAAGGAACCTAATGCATATATAAGAATGTTATAACGATCAAATATGACACATACCATGATACCTCGGACCAATTACCTTATGGAGTAAGATCCCTCTCTGATGCAAGCTCAGGCCGGTGGTGATGGAAGCTGGTACTGCTGACAGGACGAGTCTGGCTGAGAAGAAGAAAGATGGGCCCTCCAGGGCCATGCTCAAGTCGCTCCTGCTCTCCGTACTCAATGTCTGGGACCATGTGGGCCTCGAGAAATGATCTCCTAGTTATCCCTAGATATCAAGGATAACAAGCTGTAGAGAAGAACCCATGTATAGAAGCAATTGTGTTAATATATGAAGATTTGACTCAACTTTCATGGTGTTATGATGTTTATTGTTTACATATGTTGAATGGTATGCTTACAATTGTTTTATTCTCTCTGTTATGCACTTTTTATGATGCTATGTTGTGTTTAATGTATGATTCCATGTTGAATGTATGAAGTTTGAGAGAGAAAGAGAATGAGTTTCAATTGTTTCTCTTCCTGAGAGAGTTCCTGCAAGGAGTGCAGTGAAACATCCGCAAGGTGTGCATCGACAAAGGTTCTGAGTTTTATCTCAGAAAGCTCAGGAGGGATATCATTGTTCTCTTTCCAGCAGAAGTGTAGGTGAATCACAAAAGCTATGCAAGGTGTGTGCAGGCTAGTTGAAGCCTTAGAATTTATCAACTAAGGTTGAAGAGTGAAATACTGTTGTTGCTGAGTGTACACAAAGTCGAAAGATCAAATACCCTAGAGTATTTGAAATATTTCCACAAAGAGTGCATGAATGAATCCTTTCGAGACTTGAGGTTGAAATAGAAAGCTCAGGAGGATCAGTGCGTTTGAAGTATTCAAAGGAAGACGGGGAGCTGAATCATCACGTAGAAGTTAAGTTTAGTGGAAGGACACTAAGTCAGTTTGGTCAGACATTCATTGAGGAGTGAATCAGACGGTTGAAATTCTCCGTGGAGAACTCACAAAGTTGCAAGGATCGTAGGATCTAGTAAAGCTACAGGGTGGTTAGGAGTTGGACGAACCCACCACTCTGGTGTCAAGAATCAATGAAGACCATCGATTGTGGTTAGTTCAGGCCATTGGATCATTCTTTCGAACTCAGGGTTCGTGAGTTCAGAGGGCAGACCAAATCCTTTGGTTGCGTGAACTTCCAAGTAGCAAGAAGTAGGAACAACCATTGGATCATAACCTCTTCTCTATATCGCGTATCATGGTTTCGGAGGTTGGGAGGAATTAGTTTTGACTGCAGAAGTCGTGAAGGACCGAGGGCCGAGGTCTTGGATGAACACGTGGTGCATCCATCAAGTGGGGACCGCGTGGTTGACAAGTGGACACTCATCACCTAGGAGGGAGTCAACACCCTATTGACTTCTCATGCTTCAGGTTTTCATGAGAAAGGAGCACAAAGGCTCAAAAAACCAACTTGTGAAGTTGCTAGTCGTGAGAAGTGTTGAAGGAGTCAAATCTTCTCTAACTTTCACGTCTCAGAGTTTCATAAAAGGAGGGCTCAAAGGTTTAACCCTTCAAACCGCGAAGTCACAAAGTTGCGAGTGGTGCTAGTGCTTAGCCATAGCTGGCGGTTACACATGGAGGGCACTAACAAGGAGGAGCCATACCCCATCGCATCTCAGGTATCAACATTTGGTGAAGAAAAGTCGAAGGTCTTCGACTTGCGAACACGTGAGTTGCGAAAGGTGTTTGCGCAAGGACCAGGTCATGGTCATATCGAAGTGTAAGGCTTGCGCCTGGAGTTAAGGTGGACAAGGCAGGTTTTTCAGGAAGGACCTGTGGATACACTCTTGTGTGTGTGATAATTTCCCGTAGGAAAATTAAAGAGTCAATCCAACTCAGAGGATAATTAGAATGATCCTGCACGGATCTTGGCCCAAGGGTCGAGGTCTGTACCACAGGATTAGCATCAAGAAGTCCTATAAGGAAGTAGAGGGATGAGCCCCTCAAATCTGATTCAGTTTGAAAATCTCATAAGGGAAAGTGTTTCCAAATATGTAGGTGATGATACCCAGAGTATTAGGACTTGCAAGAAAATCATCGAAGGCTGAGACCTTCAAGCGTCGAAATCATTCCAAAGGAAAGGAAGAAGCGCAAGCTCAGGAGGAGGAGTGTTGGAAACCATTAGATCAGTTGTGGAAGAGGAGATCTAGACTGTTAGATCCTACGTCCAAACAATGGGAGGAGAGTGCGTAGGGGATCAGATATGAACCATCAAATCGAGCACAGAGGACTGATAGCCGTCGAATCCGAGAGAAGGTGCTTGAGGTTTAACCCTCGCAACAACATAGGAGAGAGGACTCATCAAAGTCCTGAAAGTATCGGGATCATCCATCTCAGAGGAAAGGTGGCAGTAGATCTAAAAAACTAGAGTCTTGGTTACTGGGAAATTGGTGAGGAGGAGTCATCAAAAGTCCCGAAAAAAAAATCCCAAAATCATTTCGACTGTTGGATCAAGAGTGACACATGGAGAAGATATAGAAGCCATTGGGGATGTGTTTACTAGGAGATCGAGATTGAAGATTCTCCCAAATTGCTGAAAGAGAGAATGTCGGGATTTGATCATAATCGTTGATCATCCCGAAAATAACACAACCGTTGATCATGATTAGGGGTCACAACCGTCCATCGGAAGGGACCCATGGCTATTGGTCAACGTTTCGGCACTGAGGAAATGAAGGAGAAGACTGGGCCAAAATTTCAAAAGGAGATTTCGTGAAAGGATCAGAACCTTCCATTTTGGAGGATGCGTGGCAGAGATCAGGAAGTCACCATGAATTTGGTCACTGCATCATGATTCCCCAAACCACGAAAGTTGAAGCACTCATGGGAGTAGCCCTAGGCCATAGGAAAGGGTCATTTGGAGAAGGCTTAAGGGAGGAGCAAAGGAGCCGTTAGTCCCTTTTAGAGTTTTTGGCATTTTGAAAAACAAGGAATTGGGGAGAGCTCGCATGTAGGAGTCTCAAACTCCCAAAACGTGAAAGGTGCCTAGCCTAGAGCCCTGGGTCATAGCCTGAGGTCACGAGAGAGAAAAGAATTCAATGTAGAGGTTTCTGTTGGCTTGGAAAGGAGAAGGGCATCGAAAAGGTGGCATGCACACAGGGCTTCTCAAAACCTGCATCAGGGACAAAGGGATCTGTTGACGCAGCCGCGCTCCTTAGTGCATGTTCACTCACAGGATCTTCTTTCCCTCATGGCCTGAAGAACTTAGACATCCTTCTATTTATCTATCGAGAAATCTGCACCCACAGAATTCTCCATGCGATCCCCTCTCTTACTTATCGAGGAATCAGACTTCATGATTTGGCGATGTCAAAGGTCGACCACTGAGCTCTTGATTCCCCAAGACCCGATGGCTAGTCAATGTTGACTTTCCTCTTTCCTCTATCGGAAATTTCCTTATCGCAATTTTGGTACTCGTGATACCAAGCACCTCGTCTTACCGACTCTCAATGCCGATGCGCCGAAACTATGACACACGTGCCAGTTGACTTTTCCACTTCCAGTCACTTCTATCGGGATTTGGGATTTCGCACGATCGTGAATCCTGATGTCAATGTCTCAGCAGTTCTCACTGCAAAACCCCGATGACCTATGCCACCTGTCTTCCACTAACTCCTGCGGTCCCACACTATTTACGTCACCGTCTGGATATCGTGGGCCGCGATTCCAATCTGTGAGAATACTCTGCCCTCGAAACTCCCGATATTATGAACCCCGACTTCTTCAGATCCTCCGACATGCGTCCCAAATGATAAATGGTTCTAAGATCGTCGAGATATCGCGTCTCGCGATATCGCAATTCTTGTTGCTACAATTTAGAGGTTCGATCTACGAAACCCCGATACACAATATACGTGTAGATCCAACGGTCCTGGCTGACCTAGATCGATGGCTCTACCCCTCCTGAGATAAACCTTCAGGAATACACTACTGTATCTATCCTGCACACCCGTAAGATCTGATGGTTCATGGAGATTCGTGGATTCTCCTCGGACAATACCGACCATCTGTTCCTTTTGGATGAATTCTGTGAAAGGACTAAGTGTTCCTATCCACAGAACTCATTCGCCTACTTGCAAACTTGCAGCACCTACTTGAACACTTCAAACACAACTTCTATGTGCAATCCTTTGATGAATTCAAAGACTCTATCCTTCCTGAGCTTCGCTATGACCCTGAGCTTTAGAAAATCCTCCTTGCAGGAACTCCTTGCGGCAACCCTTCAACACGTCTAAATGTTGAGATCTCTTTCGACTATGTGCACGCCTGCAGCAGCAGTATTTCATCTCTTCACTCAAGTTCACAACCCTGAGTCTTTTACCTGTCCTGCGCACTCCTTTCACGACCCTTTTACCAACTACACCTTCGAGGAAATGAGAACAAAATTTATCTCTATTTGAACCCCTCTGTCAACGCACTCCTTGCTGACAATTCGACTACACTCCTTGCAGGAATTCTCTGGCTCAAATAGAAAAACAATTGAAAATCATTCCATCTCCCTCTCAGACTTCAATTCATACATGAAATCATATACACAGCATATAAAAGAAAATGTATAATAGGAAACAAACATTCATGAGCATAGCATTCAACACACATACATAGAGAATAACACAAAAGCCATGAATCTGAATCAATTTATTCTATTAATTCAGGATCTGTACATGGTTGTTCTTCTACAGTTCTCTGCTTCTCCTATGCTCTTCCTGCTCTTCCAGAATTCTCTATCTAATTCTGAATTTTTGAATTTTGTTACAATGCACAATGAGGGTCTCTATATCTTGTTTCCCTCTTGCTTCCTAAGCTATCTAATCTATGAATTAAAATTGTATCTACTTGCATTAACTATATTAAATGTCATCTATCTACTAATGGACGAGATCTATCTGCTCAAGGTCCATTACAATACACAAGTGTGCCTCATTAATTTTTCACATTAAAGTTCACACAATAGTTTCAAGGTGTTTTCAAAATTTGTGCTGGCCTGTCCAGCTGTCTTTCGCTTCCACGTTGGCTCGCTTGACTTGAGGGATGCTCCTGCATCATACTCCCTCGCTTGAAAACTTTCATGTGATCCTATCCATGAGCTCTTGCATGGTCTATCCATGCTTATGTATCTCTGCTTCAGTGTCCCAGCTGGCATCTTCCACTGGATGGCCCTTCCATTTGACCAGATACTCATAGTATTCTTTTCACCTGGTCTTTTTACCCACTCTCTTGTCCAGTATGCATTCCATTTGCAGTTTCTCTGCAACTAGCATCTGCTTCACCCATTGGATCACTGGCTGATCAGTTCCAATCTCTACTTCTCCAGCTTTATATGGGTATAAATCTGCGACATTGAATATCAGAGATATTCCGATCCCATCTGGCAACTTGATCTCATAAGAATTTTTCCCCAATCTCTTCAAGACCTTACATGGCCCGATTTTCTTCATTTTCAATTTATTATATGTTCCTCTTGGGAACCTCTCTTTCCTCAAATGTGCCATAACTAATTCACCAACCTCAAACTGAAGTTGTTTCTTCCACTGGTCAGCTCTGCGCTTATATTCACGATTTGAATCTAGCAGTCGTTGCTTCACCTGTCCGTGAAGTTGCTTCATCGCCTCTGTGAACTCTTTGGCATTTGCGCTCCTAGTAGCAGTCTGCTCCAATTCCCTTAATTCAGAAACTCCCCATAGTTGTGTGCCATACAAAATCTAAAGTGGGCTTCAGCCTGTGCTCCTATTCACTAAATCATTATATGCGAACTCTGCTTGCGGCAATATACTATCCCACTAGCTGTGGTGCTCCGCCACCAAGCTTCTCAGCAAGTCTCCCAGACTTTTGTTCACCACCTCTGTTTGTCCATCCATCTGAGGATGATAAGCAGAAATAAACATTAAATTAGTTCCTAGCTTATTCCAAAGTGTCCTCCAGAAATTTCCCACGAACTTTGTATCTCTGTCCGAAACTATACTTTTCGGAAACCCATGAAGTCGAACGACCTCTTTGAAAAACAAATTTGCGATATGAGTCGCATCACTAGTTTTCTGACATGGGGTAAAATGTGCCATATTGGAAAACCTATCCACTACCACAAAGACTGAATCAAATCCTCTTTGCGTCCTTGGCAATCCCAATACAAAATCCATGCTTATCGCATCCCATGGCCTCTCTGGTATGGGCAATGGCTGATAAAATCCTGCATTCTGCTTTCTTCCCTTTGAATGCTGGAAAATTTTGCACCTGTCTGCAAACCTCTTGACCTTTGACCACATTCCTAACCAAAAGTATGACTCGCTCAGCTTCGCGAATGTCTTATCGTGACCGAAGTGTCCGGCCAATCCTCCACTATGTTTTTCCTTCAACAGATTCTCCCTCATGGAGAAATTTGGAATACAGAATTGATTGCCCTTAAACAGTAACCCTTCCTGGATCATGTACTTTATCCACTAGCTTCTGTCTCTAAGAACTGGGTTCTCAGCTGCTTCATACGCTTCCTTAAATTCTGGATAATCAGCGTACATATCCCTAAGGTCATCAAAACCCAACGTTTTGACTCAAAATTCCTGCAACAACAAACACTTCCTGCTCAAAGCATCAGCCACTTTGTTAGCAGTACTCGAAATATGCTTAATTACAAAAGTGAAATTTTGCATGTATTCGACCCACTTAACATGCCTCTGATTCAACTTCTCCTGTTGAGTCACAAACTGTAATGCGTGGTTATCACTATACAAAACAAATTCTTTCGGGATCAAGTAATTCCTCCACTTTTTCAATGCCTGTATGATATCATAAAATTCCCTATCATACGTGGAGTATTTCAATTTCACCTCATTCATATTTTCGTTGAAGTATGTTGTTGGGCTGTCCTCCTGACTCAAGACCACTCCTATGGCAAACCCGCTTGCATCACATTTCACCTGAAATGTTTTCTGGAAATACGACAACACCAAAACTGGTTGTTCCGTGATCTTCCGCTTCAACAGATTGAATCTCTTCTCAGCTTCTTCTATCCAGTGAAAAGACTTATGCCTTTTCTTGACTGTATCCATCATTTCTGCGCTAATCCCACTGAAATTTCTAATGAACTTTTGATAGAAACTAGCCAGTCCATGAAAACTTCTCACCTCGAATACATTCCTTGGTGATGGCCAATTCTTGATCACTTCTACCTTATCTGGATCCATCCTCAACTCATTCGCTGAAATAAAAAAACCCAGATAAATGAGCTCTGTCTTCATGAATGAGGACTTCTTCATATTTATCAACAGCTTCTCCTGTTGTAGTTTCTTCATCACAATGGCCAAATGCTTCAGATGTTCAACCTTCATTTTACTGAAAATCAGTATATTATCCAGATAAACGATGACAAATTTTCCGATGAAATCCTTTAGGACTTCATTCATCAACCTCATAAAGGTACTTGGCGCATTCGTCAAGCCAAATGGAATGACTAGCCATTCGTACAAACCTTCGTTGGTTTTGAAGGCCGTCTTCCACTCATCGCCTTCCCTCATGCAAATCTGGTGATATCTTCTTTTCAAATCAATCTTTCAAAAAAAAAATTCTCCGCTCAAGCATTCCATCAAATCATCCATCCACAGAAATGGAAACCTGTACCTGATGGTTATCTTGTTGATGGCCCTTGAGTCGGTACACATTCTCCAACCTCCATCCTTTTTTGGACTGAGTACCATTGGAACGGCAAACGGGCTCAAACTTTCCCTGATTAACCCTTTGTCTAGCAGCTCCTGAACCTGCTTCATGGCCTCTTCATTTTCTTGCGGTGTCAACCTGTATGTGGATTTATTCGGCAAACTAGCTCTTGGTATGAGGTCTATATGATGACTCACACTTCTCATCGGTGGAAACGAATGAGGTAATTCGTCCACCACAATGTCAGTGAACTCTTCCAGTAGTTCCTGAATCTCCTCTGGTAGATCATCCACTCTTGTGCTAGTCAAAACAATTCTCGGCTTTCTGACCACAAAGAATTGTGGATCTTCTTTCTTCTTTACCTCTGTAAGAAGTTCCTTCCCACTCATGAGAAGTACTGTGTTGCTTACTTCCGGCTTCACCTCCTTATATTTTATTGGAAGAAACATGTGAGTTCTCCCATTCTTCTCTAAGGTATACGTATTCATCTTCCCATCATGAATTACGTTTATGTCATATTGCCATAGTCTTCCCAGCAATAGATGAAAAAAATCCATAGGAATAACATCATAGAGTACTTTATCATTATACCTTCCTATTTTGAATTCAACTAAACACTGTTTAGTGACACTTACCTGGTGTCCCTTCTATAGCCATGAAACTTTGTATGGACTTGGGTGATCAGTTGTCTCCAATTCCAGCTTCTCTACCATCTCGGTTGAAACGAGATTATCTGTGCTACCGCTATCCACGATAACCTTGCATACCCTGTCCTTGGTTTTGCAAGCTATTCTGAAAAGTCTGGTTCTTTGAGCTGAACTCTCCACCTCTTTATCGGGTGTCAAAAGAACTTTTCACATCATCAGTGACCTTCCACCTTCTGCGTCTTCGGCCTCAACATGCCGCCTCTACACCTCGATGATGTGATCTTCTCCAGTTTATTTATTTTTCTCTAGACACTCATAGGACTTGTGCCCATTCTTTCCATATGTGAAGCATGTGATTACTCCTCTTCCTCCTCTTCCTCTATCTTTGGTACGAGGAAACATATTGTTATCGGCATACCCTCCTCTCTGCTTAGTATGTTGTTCTATCTGTTCAATGTATGGCCCTCTCTGTGAGGTTCCACCTCTTTCAACTTTACCCTGAGGTTTCTTCCAATCTTCCCTGGGCTTCTAAGTCCTATCCTAGGCAACTGCCTTGCCTCTGGGTTGGCTCCTGCCTCAGCCTCTTTGACTCTATTTTTGGCTCAGCTTCTCCTCAGCTTTCAGAGCCATTTGATAAGCATCCTCCACAGTTTGGATGGTTACCATTCTCATCTCGTCCTGGATATCGTATCTCAGACCATTCATGTATCTGGAAACCTTCTCATCATCACTCTCCCGATGACCTGCCCTGATGTTCAGTCGATAGAATTCCTCCGTGTATTCTTTCACTGTCATCAGCTTCTGTCTCAGGTTCTGCATCCTCCTGAATAGAGTGATTTGATAATCTCTGGGGATGAATTTCACCTTCATCTTTGCAATCATTCGATCCAAACTTTTAATTTTCTATTTTCCCTTGCAGCATCTATCTACTTGTAGCTCGTCCCACCATAACACTACGTGTCCCTTCAATCATGTGACAGCATGCTTGAATTTCTTATCTTCTTTGACATCTTCATAATCGAAGTAAGTGTCAAGAGCTCTAATCCAGTCTAGAAGCTCTTTCGCATCCAGATTCCCTTCATAAACTGGAATGTCCATCTTCGCCTTCGCACCCATCCATGCAATAGCTTTGATTAGATGTTCATTGGCTGCATCATTGGCTGCAACTTCTCCTTCGCATTTAGCCTCAACTTCGTTGTAGGAATCACTAAGATCCCCTGCACTAGCTGTGCGTCTTTGTGTTGTCTCCATATCTTCAAGTCTTGCTTGTAGATCACACATCTGACACTCTATGGCTGGTTCTACCATTTGTCTGCCTCTTCTTCTCTGCATTTCCCTATCCTCTAGATCGGGTGATTGCACATCCCTTCTCCTGGGCGGCATGGTGAATTATCCTCTTCTCTGTTACAGAAAGCAAAGAATCTTTCTGTGCTCTGATACCACTCTGACGCAGCTGTGCTCCTTAGTGCACGTCCACTCATAGGATCTTCTTCCCCTCACGGCCCGAAGAACTCAAACATCCTTCTATTTCCCTATCGAGAAATCTGCACCCACGGAATTCTCCGTGCGATCCCCTCTCTTACTTATCGGGGAATCGGACTTTGCGATTTCGCGATGTCAAAGGTCGACCACTGAGCTCTCGAATCCCTGAGACTCGATGGCCAGTCAATGCTAGCTTTCCTCTTTCCTCTATCATAAATTTCCCTATCGTGATTTCGTTACTCGCGATACCAAGCACCTCGTCTTACCGAATCCCGATGCCTATGCGCTGAAACTCCGACACACGTGCAAGTTGACTTTTCCACTTCCCATCACTTCTATCGGGATTTCAGATTTCGCGAGATCTCTAATCCTGATGTCAATGTCTTGGCACTTCTCACTATGAAACCCTGATTACCTATGCCACTTGTCTTCCACTAACTCCTGCGGTCCCACACTGTTTACGTCACCGTCGAGATATCGCGGGTTGCGATTCCAATCTGTGAGAATACTCTGCCCTCGAAACTCCTGATATTTCAAAACCCAACTTCTTCGGATCCTCCGACACGTGTCCCAAATGATAAATGGTTATGAGCTCGTTGGGATATCGCGTCTCGCGATATCGCAATTCCTGTTGCTATAATTTAGAGGTTCGATCTACAAAACCCCGATACATGATATATGTGTAGATCCAACAGTCCTAGCTGACCTAGATCGATGGCTCTGCCCCTCCTGAGCTAAACCTTCAGGAATACACTATTGTATCTCCCCTGCACACCTGCAAGATCTTACGGTTCATGGAGATTCGTGGATTCTCCTTGGAGAATACCGACCGTCTGTTCCTTCCAGATGAATTCTACGAAAGGACTAAGTGTTCCTATCCACGGAACTCGTTCACCTACTCGCAAACTTCTTTGTGCAATCCTTCGACAAATTTGAAGACTCTATCCTTCCTGATCTCCGTTATGACCCCGAGCTTTAGAAAATCCTCCTTGCACGCACTCCTTGCGGCAACCCTTCAATACGTCTAAATGTTGAGATCTCTTTCGACTCTGCACACGCCTGCAACAACAGTCTTTCAGCTCTTCACTTAGGTTCACAACCCTGAGTCTTTTACCTGGCCTGCACACTCCTTGCATCACCATGTGCCCAACTTCACCTTCGAGGAAATGAGAACAAAATCTATCTCTATTTGAACCCCTCTGTCAACACACTCCTTGTTGATAATTCGACTGCACTCCTTGCAGGAATTCTCTGGCTCAAATAGAGAAACAATTGAAACTCATTCCATCTCCCTCTCAGACTTCAATTCATACATGAAATCATATACACAGCATATAAAAGAAAATGTATAATAGGAAAAAAACATTCATGAGCATAGCATTCAACACACATACATAGAGAATAACACAAAAGCCATGAATCTGAATCAATTTCTTCTATTAATTTAGGATCTGTACATGGTTGTTCTTCTATAGTTCTCTACTTCTCCTATGCTATTCCTTCTCTTACAGAATTCTCTATCTAATTCTGAATTTTTGAATTATGTTACAATGCACAATGAGGTTGTCTATATCCCGTTTCCCTCTTGCTTCCTAAACTGTCTAATCTATGAATTAAAATCCTATCTACCTACATTAACTATATTAAATGTCGTCTATATACTAAAGGATGAGAGCTATCCGCTCAAGGTCCATTACAATACACAAGTGCGCCTCATTAATTTTTCACATTAAAGTTCGCGCAACAGTTTCAAGGTGTTTTCAAAATTTGTGTTGGACTATCTAGCTGTGTTCTGCTTTTGCGCTGGCTCGCTTGACTTGAGGGATGCTCCTGCATCACCTGTGGATCTATTCGAAGGGTTCCATCAAGGAACCAAGGGAGCCTCTTTGGCTCATCAGAGGAATAACGATCCTTGACCGAGAGGTTAGCAAACCCTGCCAAGGCAGAGGTAGGGGGTCTGCAACAAGTGGTATCAGAGCACAGATTGGTTATTTTTTGTGACAGAGAGCAAAGAAAGGATATACTCTAATACACACCATCAAGTTGTATCAGAGCCACTTTCTGTCTGTAGATTTCAGGCAGAGGGAGTTAGAGTAAATAAGAGACAATTTGATACCATCAGGTGGTATCAAGAGCTGAAGGAAGACAGAGTGTTGATGATTTGTGTGAGAAGGTTGCTGCAGGATGCAACAACAAATGGTACAGTCAGGTGGACTGTAGGAGATGCTCAAAGTTCTCTCAGTTGTAGAGTGACAATAATAGACTTCCCAGGAGGGCAAGTAGGAGGATGAAGATGGCAACAGAAGGCCATAGGAATGGTCAATGAAAGGACCAACAGCAAAAGGGAAAATCTGAAATGGACAAAAAACTCACTAAGGTGAGGGAGAGATTGGAACAACTTGCATTGAAGATGCAATAGGAGGCAGAAAGTGTTGTGGGGTTTTCCTACCCTACGGACTAGCAAGCTAGGGCTTTAAACTTGCATGTAGATCATGACCCTTTAGAAATAACTTTTAACCTCCTACCCAAACCTAAAACCCTTTTTCTCAGGCAAACATGAGAAGAATCAACTAACCTTTTTATCGACGGTTGAAGTAGATCCTCCGTTGAGCTTTTATCTCCTTGTTGCTGCTGCTCCTTCCACAAAGCGATCCTGCAATCAAGACAAAACTACGCATGCATGCTACTGATCTACTAG
>SNQJ01S0043185.1:0-12895 GCA_010110895.2 Picea sitchensis | reverse complement strand
AGAGTTTCTTTGCTATGATTTTTCCTCCTTTGAATAGTACCCCTACCCCTCCTTTTATAGGCTAGAAGGAGCTAGGGTTTTAGGCAAACTCTCAACCATGCATGGCTGGGAGTTCCAGTTAACTGACAAAAATCTCTTCGTCCTAGCGGAAACTTTCCTGATTTTTTTCTTTGTTAGGTAAACGCGGGCTGTAGTGGGCCAACCAGTGTTCCAACGTGTGTTGTAGAAGGCTTGCGAGTGTCCCAACGTGCCCAGGGATAGGTTAGGGCGCGAGTTACTTAATTTGGGAGGTTTTTGAAGAGTCTGTTCAGCATGGCTTTGGAAATGAAGGGTAATGAGTTGGCCTGATGCCAGGTAAGCATGGATAGTGCAATTTAGGGTTATAACAGAAAGATATTGGGTGTATGAGTGGCCCATAAAGAAGAAGGTGAAGTGGCCAGTCAAGGAATTGTTGGCCATAAGACAACAAAGGCTATTGAAAAAGTGGTTGAGTTATGTTGAAAGCCTCAAAGACATAGAAGAATTGGTTCACATCTGTGATCCATAAGCTAGGATAAATCTCAGTGATGATTAGGGGAAGAGATCACTGGATGATGTCAAAAACTTCCAAGTGGACAGTGAGGTAATTTCAATTTTCCAGGTGGGTAGTAATGAATGTTCAAGTTGTCAAGTGGGCAAGGGAGATAATATGAGGCCATGTTAGAGTCTCATGAACTCAGAGGTGAGTTCAGATCAGCAAGGAGATCTGATGGAGAAGGATCAGAGATGCATTCTGATCATTGGGGGAATTGAGGTATTCCTACGAAGCATCCCAGTGGAGGCCAAATATTGTGTTACAGATGCAACAATACAAGAAGGAAAACCAGTTGTGACTGTCAAAGAGAAATAAGAAATGGAGCAGACATCAAAATCTTCCCCAACAAAAGAGGAGAACGTAGATGAGTTACTCACTCTATGGGAGATGGAATTGAGGATGTTGGAGGATTGGTTAAACCATCCAAAACCAACAAACGACTGCAAGGAGACAGTCATGATTTTAGGAGAGAAGAATTCGGTGGAATTGCTCAGAAATTTTTGCCGGGAGGATGAACAAATGGAGATTGTAGCTCTGAGGTATGCAGTAGAAGGAACGGACAAACTCTAGTCTGGAGAGCCGTTGGAGGAAGCTGGAGATGCACCAGTAGGAGAATTGGCAGAAGAATAGTTGTCAGAGAAAGGAGCTGAGCAGTAGCTAAGTGGTAAGACTGTAGAGCTGAAATTTGTAACAAGATGGCAAGATAAGGCCACAAGAGATGGAGAAAATCAAACGGGGGATCGAATTTATCTACCCATTTGCAGGGAAGAAGTGAAACCGAGGAGACTGCATAAAGAGAACCAACAACTGGAGCAGTTGGACGAGGAATTTGAAGAGATAAGAAAGTTTATGTTAAGGTCAGTAGTAGAATCTATCAGCAAGGGGTTGAATAGAAGAGATCTTGCAATAGCACCAGGGAAGATGCAACAGCAGTGAAGTGGTGGAGCAGATGAACAACTCTAGAGCATTGTTTGGGATCCTGGTTTATTTCGATAGCAAAGCTGGGAAGCTCATGAGAAGGAGCTCATGAATGTTTTGCAGATGTGGAGTATGATGCAAGAGCATCACTCCAACCCAGCAAAGTGCTAGCCATTCAACAATTTGAAAGTGAGTATTCAAGGAAGGAGAGGCCCCAACCCTCTCCATTTCAAATTTCAAAGTGAACTTGAATGCAATTAAATGATTGTAAGGATGGTAGAGCCAAATCCATGCTTGTAAGTAGGTTGTAGTTAGTGTCACCTTAAATGGTTGTAAGGCTACATATCTAGATTCGATTTAGACTAGACATCCATTAAAGATTGATTCAATATAATTAATGAAAGTAGGTAGCTTGGAGGGAAGAGCTCGAGGATCCCCCCCTTTGTAAAATATATTTTGTACCTAGATGAGTTAGTTTTGTGGGAGGAAGATAGATAGATTTGAGAAAAGAGGAGAGAACCAAGACTCTGTTGCAGTTCGAGCTCGAACACAATGTAATCAGACATTTATGTTAATACAGAGTAGTTTTTCCTGCATATATGTTTCTATGTGTTTATGTGTCTTTCATGAATGCTATGTATGTGTTTGTTTTATGCTGTCGATGTATGTTAGATTCCATCTGTGGGAGATAGATATATTTTCCTATTTGTTCAGAGTTCTTTGATCCCAGGTCTAGCTTCTTTGTGGCTTCATGCAAGAGGTTGCATGACAGAATACTGGGGGTTCTGTAAGCCAGTGCAATAGTTCACTTCTGAGTTCTGTGGAATTCGGACAGAGATGTGCCAGGAGGGTGCACCTGAGGAATTCTTAGACTCAGGAAGAAGCCTCAAGGTTGTTGAATACCTTATAGGTGAGACTGTGCAGAGGAGGTCATAGAGAGAAGATAGAATCACTGAAGGTTCTATAGAGATCTATTAGGAGGGCATCGAGCAAGTGCATAGAGTGCACAGAAGGAACTCTATTTCGAGTTCATAGATAAGAGAAGTGTCAAGGAGGAGACACTCACAGAGTTACTGAACACTCTGTAGGCTCAGCAAGGCATGCTTGAGAAAGAAGCTTCCAAGAGGGTGCTTGTATCTCTTTGAGGGATAGAATGGACAGAGACCCTTGAGGTCAAAGTAGTTGAAGCTCAAGGAGGACAAAAACCTGTGCAAGGAGTGCACTAGGCCAACACTCATATGGAGTGTTGAAGATAGCCAGCTGAACGTTAGTCAAGAACAAGGAGAATGAGCAGAGTGAACTTGGTTCAAGTTCAAAAAATATCAAGAGGTTGAGAATAGGAGTGTGCTAGGAGGAGCACCAAGAAGTATTCTAAGGAAGCAGAGGGCCGAGCCCCTCATATCTGAGTCAGTTTGAAAATATCAGAAGGGAAAGAATTTCCAAAAATGCAAGTGAGACCCAGAGTATCAGGACTTGCAAGAGAAGCATCGAAGGTCGATACCTTCAAGCACCAAAATCCTTCCAAAGGAAAGGAAGAAGTACAATATCAAGAGGAGGAGCATCAAAAACTTCTAGATCAGTTGTGAAAGAGGATATCTGGACCATTGGAGCCTACGTCCAGATAGTAGGAGGAGAGTGCATAAGGGATTGGATCTAAACCGTCAGATCGAGCATAGAGGATGGATAGTGATCGGATCCGGGAGAAGGTGCATGAGGTTTAACCCTCATAGTAGTAGAGGAGAGAGGACTCGTTAAAGTCCTAAAAGTATCTGGACTATCCATCTTAGATGACAGGTGGCAGTAGATCCGAGCAACCAGAGTCTTGGTTACCGGGAAATTGGCAAGGAGGAGTCGTCAAAAGTCCCAAAACAAAAATACCAAAATCATTCCGACCATTGGATTGGGAGCGATGCATGGAGAATATCCAGAAGCCACCAAGGATGTGTTTACCTAGAGATTGAGAGTCAAGACTCTCCCAAATTACCGAAAGAGAGAATGTCGGGATTTGATCATGATTGTTGATCATCCCAAAAATATCACAACCATTGATCATGATTAGGGGTCAAAACCGTCCATTGGAAGGGACCCGTGTATGTTGGTCAATGTTTTGGCACTCAGGAAATGAAGGAGAAGACCAGGAAAAAATCACGAAAGGAGATTTCGCGAAAGGATCAGAACCGCCCATTTTGGAGGACGCGTGGCAGAGATCAGGAAGTCACCGAGAGTTTCATTACTGGGAGTTTGGTCACTGCATTGTGATTCCCTGAATCATGAAAGATGAAGCACTCAGAGGAGTATCCCTAGGCCATAGGACAAGGTCATTTTGAGAAGGCTTAAGGGAGGATCCAAGGAGCCATTAGGCCCTTTTCGGGTTTTCATCATTTCGAAAGACAAGGAACCAGGGAGAGTTCTCATGTAGGAGTCACAAAATCCCAAAACATGAAAGGCACGTAACCTAGAGCCCTGTGTCATAGATCAAGGTCATGAAAGAGAAAAGGAGCCAACACATAGGTGTCTGCTAGCTCGAAAAGGAGAAGGGCACCAAAAAGGTGGCATGCACATAGGGCTTCTCAAAACCTGCGTCAAGGAGAAAGGGAAATGTAGATCTATTTGAAGGGTTCCAGCAAGGAACTAAGGGAGCCACTTCAGCTGATCAGAGGAAGAACGATCCTTGATTGGGAGGTCAGCAGACCCTACCAAGGTAGAGGTAGGGGGTATACATCAAATGACAAGAGACCATGCCATATAAACTTAAGCAAAGAAACAAGAATACCCCTCTCACAACAATCAATCTTTCTGGAGGTCATGAAAAGGCCCCAGTACACTTCTTTGATTTTTGAGTTCTTGAACCACTTCTGACCAGTGGATGGAAGTCCTGTGGATTCGCTGATAAAATCCTTAGTCACCTCCAACTGAATATCTCCAACCTTCGCTCTATATCCATCAATTTTTTGTGTGAATTCCTTAGCCACGCAAAGGTTATACCCTTCGAACCCCTTAATGAAAGTATCCCAGCCCTGGCCTTTGAAATCCTCAAATGCATCATCATGAGACAACAACACTTGAGAGCCATTTTGATCTATTCGAACAACAGGAGCCATTAAGAATATGACCATACTGTAATGGGGGTGACTCAAGATAGCTATGGGTTTATATGGTAGGAGAAGGAGAAACAAATATGATCAAATAAAATGGAATGAAACCAAACAAAACCCTTGCGCGATCATAGGATGAACACCAAGGTTTTGGTCATGAAGTTCGAGCATTTATAGTAATGAAAACCTCAAGTACAGAGCATAACAAAAACCCTCAAATCATAATGAAATGCATGTCAATTCATTCTTCCAGCCAAATATCAAGTACATGATACGATTCTGGTGCATTTAATTCCCATGTCTAGCAATGCCTATAGTCGATTTGCAAAGGATTCAAATAAATAAGTTTACAATTCAAATGCGAATCAACAAAGGTGTTATATCGACATTCAACAAACTCAAAAGGAAAATCATTCAAGTATGAAATATGAAGTAGATGTAATCATAATGACCTTCTAAAAGCATGCTTTGAATAGGGATATAATACGAAACTAATTTCTCATGTTTGATTCATGCTTTCAGTTATGAATCAAACATGAAACAAAACAAAAATGCAAATACAATAGAATTATTGACCATCTATTGTAATCTAGTAATAATACCCAAATGATAATATTTACAGGATAAGGTGAAGGAAGCTACAGGAGGTGTCTTTTGTCGTTCAAATAGCAAAAACATGTACTAGGGCTGCCAACACTAAGGTATGTTATTTATAGGTCATCTCACCATTTTCGCAATAATTTTTTTTATAATGATTCATACCGTGAAATTGGGAGGACATTGAGGAAACATATCCAATTAGCTGTGATACAAATTTTAGGTTGTGGGTCATTGTATTTTTGGAGTTACACTCTGTGGAAAATAGAGTTTGTAGCTAGTCTAAAAAATGTGTTTTGGGTAAAACCGTCATAACTTCTTCATAACAGATCCAAATTAAGTAAGAAAAATTTTATTGGTTAGAGTACATTTTGTATTATTCTTTGTATCATTTTCAGATCCATACAACAAAACATTCTATGTGGGGCACGCTCTCCAAGTTCTCTCTCTAGAATAAGTTAGAATTCAACAAGGTATGCTATTTTTTCTATAACTCTTTTTCTGAGAGGTTCCAAGTAGTGAAACCTAGAGAAATTGCATAAAGGACACTGAAGAACATTGTGTACTGTTTTCAGATCTTTATTCATGATAGGTACATAGTTATGATTATTTCAAGTTAGGGTTGTTGACTAATCCAAAATTAGTCATGTGAGACTAAAGTAAAGTTTGATGAAAATGCTAGTCACTTGTTGAAGTTAAGGAAGGTTTGCAGGTATGTGATCATATACACCAGGTATATTATAGAGTTACAAATCAAATTTGGATGAGGAAATTGATGAGGGATTTTGGTTGAGGTACATGTTGGGTAGATGGTTGAGACAAGTAGTTGATGAGTTGGCATGTGCATGAGGTGTATAGTTGATGATGTTGGTTACATCCTTATGAGTCATATTTTATGTGTATTTGATGCATGATTGGTACATATTTGGTGCATGGTTGATGCACTCGTTGATGGTACATGTTGAGGTACAGATTGGTGCATGGTTGATGCACTTGCTTATGGTATAGGTTGATTACAGGTTATTTGGATAGGTTATTGTGACAGGTTGTTATAGGTTGATTACAGGTTGATTACAGGTTGATATAGGTTGATTACAGGTTGATTGATACAGGTTTACAATAGTATATCTCACAGTGATAGTGTGACAGTGGTTCCATCATTCTACTTCTATGTCAGGGTGGTAGGATGGGGCAAGGACAGGTGGTTGTAGCCACCTTCTTGTTGTAGCTGGAGAACATAGGGGGTTGTAGCCTCCTTCTGATAATTGGGGAGTTGGATCTTCCCTCAAGTTGTAGCCTAAGAAACTAGGGGGTTGTAGCCTCCTTCTGGTTGTAGCCAAAGAATTGGGGAGTTGGAGCTTCCTTCAGGTTGTAGCTTGAGAAACTAAGGGGTTGGAGCCTCCTTCTAGTTGCAGCTGGAAAAAAAAGGAAGTTGGTGCTTCCAATGAATGTAATTCTTAAATACATATAAGAAAAAACATTATGTGGTTTTGTTTGGCTTTGGGTTTCCACATAAAAACACTGGTGTATTGTGTATGTGTATGATTACTCATGTTTTCATTGTTTATTTACTCTAAAACTATTGGATGATAATTCTACATTGATATAACACTTGCATTTTTTGGTTAAAAAGGATAATTTCTCTATTATTGATTCACCCCCCATCTCAGTAATCCAACAATTGGTATCAGAGTCATTTCCTTCAAGAATCAGTTTAATCACTAAAAGGTAGATCATGGAGAGAAAAAACATGTATAAACATGAAATACCATAGTTTGATGGATAGAAGTATGCATTTTGTAGCATAAGGATGAAAACATATATACAGGAACAGGGATTTGAAATTTTGCAATCTATAGTAGATGGATAAAAAGAAGCAACAATTTTGCCAACAAGTGAAACAACAATAAAACTTGGTCAAAATAATTCCAAAGCCACAAATGCACTTCTGAATGGTATTGGTGAATCGGTATACACCGGAGCTATGCATTGTAAATCCACTAAAGATATTTGGGACAAACCTCAAAATATTTATGAAGGAGATTCAAAAGTCAAAGCAACAAAGCTTCGAACTTATAAAGGTTAGTTCTAACAACTAAAGATGAAGGAAGATGAGAATATTTTAGCTTACTTCTTACGAGTCGATGAAATAGTAAATGAAATCATAGGATTGGGAGAAGAAATTAAAGAATCTGTAATTGTTCAAAAGGTACTAAGATCTCTTCCTGTGAGATTTTATCCTAAGATATCAGCACTAGAAAAAAGAGCAGATCTAGACTTAATAAGCATGGACAAAGTACATGGAATATTCACAACATATGAAATGAGAACTGAACAGGAAAATCCATATATAAAAGAAGCATCTTTCAAAGAATCCAAAAGGTCAAAGAAAAATGGAAAGAAAAAAGAAAAAGAACATAGAAGCAATAGTGACATCTCAGAAGATGATGAAGAAATGACCAATTTTATCAAGAGAATGAACAAGGGAACCAACGACATATATAAAGGTAAGCTTCCATTCATTTTTTTTAATTGTGATGGTATTGGTCATTTTTCTAACAAATCTCCTCATAATAAAGATAAGGGGAATGATGAATATTACTCAAATAGGAAACAAACATATAAAGGCAAAGGAATCACAAAGAAAGTTTTCAAGAAAAGCTTATGAAACAAAGAAGACATCTCATCATCAGATGAAGACGAATTCAGTGACAGTGAGAAAGAAAGATTTATATTCATGGCAGTAGAAGAATCTAATAAAGAAGACAACGAAGAAGAATATGAAGAGAAATAAGTTGACTACTGAGAAGAATTGTTGACTGCCATAGAAGTTATAAGAAGAGAAAAGAGGAAAAGAAGGAAGCTACGAGCAGAAATAGAAAAGAAGGAAGAAATTCAATAGCTAGACCAGATCATCATGGAATTGAAGGTCCAAATAGAAGAATATAAAATAATTGAAGAAGCACTGAAAGAACAATTAGAAGAAATAGACAGGATCATTGGAAATTTGGAAGCAGAGATTGTCACATTGAGAAATGATCTTCAAAATAAAAATATATAGAACAACTCAAAAGTTTTGGATGACATTATCATCAGTCAAAGGCCTAATCATAACAATTTCAGACTTGGATACAATCAAATAGAAAATGGATCAAGATCTAAAGCAACAGAACAAGAAACATATCGAAAATGTTATGCAGAAACAATCAAAGGGATAGGAATACCTACCAGTAAGATTATAGGGATACTCCTCCATCGAGAAGATTCAGATTTCAGAATCAACAACTGGCATAAACAAATAGGCCTCAAGAAGAAGAAGGATTCATAAGAGTAACTCCTTTCATAATATATTCAACTCCCAGGTATCAAACTATATTTTTGGGTTTATGTTATGAATGCAATAATTTTGGACATAAAGTTGTAAATTGCAGAGCTAATAGAAAGAACATAAATGGTTATCCAAGAAGGCCTAGTGAAACACAAAGAATAAGATACAAAATGTTTGAATCATTGAGCACTGAAGTGGAATGCTACAAGTGCAAGAACTTTGGACACATGGCCATATATTGTAGAATGACAGTCTATCCTAGAGAACCACAACAGAACAAGAACAGTCACAGACATGAGCCTTAGAAGAGAACATGGATAAGAAAGAAGAATCAATATAGAAATGAAGAATGCACACTAACTCTACAAGCTAAGTAGAAGAATCGTGGTTGGTATGTTGACAATGGTTGTTCAAAACACGAAGAACAGGTGAACAAAGACCAGGTCCCAGAGATCGCAATATTGGAAATAAAACGAGATGAAGAAAATTCTACAGAGAAAAGGAAAGATGTCAGATACAGAAAGATTTGGAAAATCGCTGAAAGAAAAGAAGGACAGGTAAATATGGAACAGGTTCAAGAGATTTTACTTTCAGGCATTGTAGTGAAAGATGAATCCATAGAAAGAAAGAAAGAAGTTGGAGCTCAGAGAGATGATGAATATACTAATGAAGATGATGATTAATACACTTTAGAGTATGAATTGTTCTAAGCCATCCATCTTAGAGACTCCAAGATAATATGAATAATAGATAGGGGGAGTCTATGCGGTAGCTGAGACAGACTAGAGAACCATCCTTCGAATAGCTTGCAGAATTTGAGTAGACAGATTCAGTGCATTCAGTTAGAAAAAGTACAATATGATAGATTAATTAGTTTTAGTAGTACTTCATGATAGTATAGTGACATATGAGTCAAAATTATGAACAACTATGTAGCAGAGCCTTGAATAGTATGGATAGATATGGACGTGAAATCATCTTTCTGAATGAGGAACTCAAAGAATAAGTCTACATTGAACAACTGGTTCCTAGAGCATGGTACTCTAGACTAGACAAATATCTACAGTAGGAAGGGTTTAGAAAAGGAAGTGCAAACACCAACTTCTACATCAAGGTAACTCAAGATGGTATTTTATTAATTGAAGTTTATATTGATGATATTATTTTTGGAAGTATTGATGACAGATTAAGCCAGAAATTTGCAAAGGATATGAATAATGAATTTTAAATGTCACTACTTGGAGAACTATCCTTCTTTCTAGGTCTCCATACATATCAAAGAAACCAAGGAACTTTTATTTCTCAAACTAAGTATATCAGAGAAATGCTAAAGAGGTTTGGAATGGAAGATTGCAAACCAGTTACCACTCCTATGAAAACCAAATGCAAGTTGATAAAAGATGATGATTCAAAGTCTATAGACCAGAGGAAATATAGGCCAATGATAGGTAGCTTTCTATATTAGCAGTGAAATTGGACAGGTGGCACGATTTCAAGCAACACCAAAGGAATCACATGTATTAGTAGTGAAGAGGATTTTCAGATATCTGAAAGGAACAAAAGAGTTTGGATTATGGTATCCAAAAGGAAAGGATATATCACTTATTTCCTACATAGATGCATATTGGGAAGGTTGCATTGATGATCAATGAACCACCAGTGGAGAAGCATTCTACTTGGGTGAGTGTTTAGTATCTTGGATAAGAAAGAAACAATCATCAATATCTTTATCTACAACCGAATCAGAGTATATCGTAGCAACAGAATGGTGTACTCGGGTTCTATGGATGAAACAAACTTAGAAATATATACAAGTTGAGTATGATGAGTGTTACACATAAAAAATACTCACTTTGATAAGTGTCACAAGTGTTGTCATTACAAATGTCGCAAGTGTCGCATTTTTCTCACAAGGTTGCAAGTGTCGCATGTTGCTCACAAGTGTCGCAAGTGTCAAAGAAATAATGCTGCCATGATGCCTATGTTGTGCCTATAACAACATGAGAAGGATACTTGAAACACCTCAAACATTTGATTTGGAAGAGGATAAATGAGTCAGCAGGCTTACAAACCTTTTGCCATCTAAAAGCACCTCAAAAACTGAGTTTTTGGAGGGGAGCGCTCCCCTATACCTCTTCTGGGAGTGTTGGTGCTCCCCCTTACACTATCTGGGAGTGTTATAAAGCTTCTTTGGCCCTTCTGGAGGAGCGCTATTGATTTTGAGAGTGTTGGATCCCCCCTTAAGCCTACTGGGGAGCGCTACAGTGCTCTGATGGCCCTCTTGAGGGAGCACTGGCTATTCTGGGTAGTTGTTAAGCTATTGAGATGAATGGGGTAAGGATCCTTTCATTCTTGGAAGGCAATTGGATTCGAATCCCTAGTACATCCATGATCTTATGGCAGATCCTCAACTGAAGGAGGCAAATCCTCAACTTCCCCAAGGATATCTCAAGTGGTTCAAGCTTCTCCAAGGCTATATAAGCAAGTTTTCTCATGGTGAAAGAAGACTGAAAAAGGGAGAATCACACCCAACTTATGATCTCATAAGTAATGTTGGAACAAATATGATTTGGAGGAAATAGACCTATGATCTCATAGGGAGAAATTAGTGAAGCTATCATCATTCAGATCGTGGATCTTTTGAGCAAAGGGTAGACAAGGAGGACTTGACGAAAATGTTGCAATCCATCTATGGATGTAAGAAATGTTTTGTCCTCATTAATATAATTTTCTTGGCCTGTTTCTTTCTAATTTGTGTTCAATCTCACCTGAATTTGTCTCTTTAGTAGATAGATCTATTTCGGACTAATCTTGATAGAGTAGGAAGTGGTCGTACTTTGTTTTTCTACAAGGCTTATCGAAGAGCGAAAGATTGGAGCTCAACTCAGAGTGTTCAGGGACAAACACTGGTAAAATGTACCTCTTTTATCCTTCTTCCTCACACACTAGTCCACCTAGATCTAAAAGGAAGTCAGTGAACATGATAATCACTTTCTATCTTAGAGTTAAAAGTCTATCTCTTTGAGGAGATCTACCTATCCGCAGGGAGATTTTCCTTCAACAGAAACTGGCGACTCCATTGGGGATTTGAGTCGAAACTTTTAGTTTTGACTTTTCCTCATAAGACCTTGTCTTAACTGATTGTTTTCAGACCTTGTTCACCCCATTTATCTGATTTCACTTGCTGATTGAATATTTACCCCATCACACTCAGCCTGATTGTCAAAATTTGATTGAAAGTTTGGGTTTTTGGACATTTTTATGAGTTTTTTGAGCCTAGCGCCCCCCTGCCCATGTTAGGAGAGCGCCAACACTCCCTGGAAGTGTTATAAAAATCTTTATAATGCTCTGGTGGCCCTTATACCATAGCGCCAACCCTTTTTTTCTCAAAATCTCTTCAAAAAATCCATTTTTTTGAGGTCTAGACCCTGTTTCTTCACTTGTTGAGCTGATTTGTGATTCAATGATCCTTCCTTTGACCTTTGACATGCTTCCTCCTGAGAAGTAAACACCTTTTTGTTCATATTTTATGGCCTTATTCATCATTTTTGAGTTTTTCCTATTGAGAGCTTGAAACCAATCCGCTGCTTTCTTCTCTCCTATCGGACTGAGTGGAACTCTAGTG
Source organism: Picea sitchensis (assembly GCA_010110895.2). Taxonomy (NCBI): domain Eukaryota; kingdom Viridiplantae; phylum Streptophyta; class Pinopsida; order Pinales; family Pinaceae; genus Picea; species Picea sitchensis. The sequence goes on along the minus strand of SNQJ01S0043185.1, from coordinate 758 downwards.
AAGGACATTAGAAGTCTGTGACTCTTCTCATTTGGTTCTTTGAGGTCATCTGATCCAATTTATTTCTCCTTCCTTTTGCATTTTTTATTTTCTTTATCTTATTTGATTGTAAAAGGGTGTGTTGTTTGTGCGAAATCTGCGTTTTCTTATCCGAATCTCCTTGATCTGAAAGGGTAGTTGGAAAGACAAGTTTTGCATTGAATTGATTATCATTCGCATACAAATGAAAAAAGTACATCTTAATGGTTAGTTTGCATATTAGTTTGCATTTCTGAAATGTTGTAGCATCATATTGGATTTGATTGAGAACATAATTGATTGAGGGCATTCCTTATCAAGTGTTTGATAGTGAAAACAACTCTTCCTTTTTCCTTTAAATAGGTATTCATTGAAAAGAAATGATTGCTTATCATATTTCATGCATATTTTTGGGAATTGATTTATCATTCCATCAGTTTCACTTTCGTACACCCTTTGAGTAAACAACATCCATTAAAATCAATGCTTAACTAAAATTTATTAGACTTTTTACATCTTTGTTAGCAAACCTACATTAGTTTAAGGTGTAGGGCTTTGGAATAGGTTGAAAGGATAACATTCCAAAGCTATCGAACAAACTTAGTATCTTGCGGTAGGGAGAGTCAAATCCAATTGTCGTATTGGCTTGCTGGGAACCCCCTCTCACACAAGGGTTATGCACGAGGTCGCATTCGGGTGAGTTACAAAGATTATCCCTCCATGGTCCAACTGTTTGTAGT
>SNQJ01S0043184.1:103747-127567 GCA_010110895.2 Picea sitchensis | reverse complement strand
CAGAGGGAGGAACCTCTGGCAGTCAAGGATAAATAAAATCCTTGCATGAAATTCATGCACAAGATGTGTCATGGATGTATTAATTAATCATGAATGATTATGAATAAAAGTGCTCATAATCAACACATTGGTTAATCCATTGAGGAAATGCATGTTTGCATGAGTGGGTAGGTATAGAACTACCCATTATGGAAAAATGACCTCCCAAAATTCTACCAGAGTTGTAGAATGGTAAAGAGAGGAAACTTGGGTTGCCATGAACATTGGCCCCCTGATTGTCAACAAAGAAAGAATGCTTGAATGAATTCATATGAAATTTTAATTTCATATAATATTTGAAGATTTGAAGTCATGATCAACTCAAGACAGGAAGCATACCCCTGCTCTAATAATAAATGCCAATAAAGAATTCATGAGGTGAGAGGTTGGCTGAGTTCCAACTTACTATGGGAAAGTACCCAACATGAAATGTGGTAGTCTAGAATTAATGCAAGGCTGCATTATCTGTGGATGTGGCCCATGGACATGAGCACATCGATTGAATTCTTATTAAATTTGAATGCATTTTGAAAGGCTTGGTATGATAAAATAATGAATATGTAAGGATTGATAAATTTATTTTACTTCATATTATGGAATAGATAAAAGTGATTTAATTGTTAGTATGCACCATTTTGAAATTGTTTGGAGCCAGTGCAAGTGTTCAGTGAAAATGTATGTGCATGAGGAACTAACAATTGCTTGGCTGTGTGAAGATGGAATTGTAGGAATTAAGGTATTGGATATGGAAACAATATAAGCCCATAAGGAAGACTGATGCTTTCTAGTTGCAAAATAGACAAATTGTGATGAGAACGAAATCTCATGCTTGTGGAATCTCGTTCCAGTATGGAACATATATGAAAATGAAAAATGTGAAATTGGAAATATGTGGGTAACAGATTTGAAGAAAAATTGATTGAAATTAATGATAATATCTCATGGTTACTATATGTATGTGATACAGGTGAGATGAAAGATCTATCTTGGAGGGGAAGATGATGGATATCAAGGTGAGAAAGCATAGAAATGGCTACTGTTGTGACATGAGATCCCTGAGATATTCCACGATCATCATAGAGAATGTTGTGTTGTGGTAACATTGGCCGGAGGGACTCCTTAGTATAAGAGAAATCCAGAGGGACGCCTTGGCTGTAAGACTCGATGAAGTCTTTGAAACTCTTCTTGTGCGAGAAAGTTGTGGTAGCAAGATAGATCACACGAGGGACTGTATAACAAAGAAGGGGATGCCTAAGTTTGAGCTTGGAGGGTGAGTGACCACAAGGAAGAGGAGACTTCAATAATTCTTGTAAATTGTTGATTGGGATCATGAGCACAATGGGTATGTCAAGAAAAAACATTGATCCATTTAAAAGCGATAGCCATAAGGATGCAGATCCATGAATTGCACAAAAAAATATTGTGCTAATATGAATATTTCCCTTTGAGTTTTGAACATGAATGAAATGTTATGCATGAAATTGTGAATTAATATGCATGTTGTCCGAAAATTGTTGTAGATAGATGCTAAATTCCAAGAGTATGGAAAGGAATAGACCAAGAGGAGGAAGTACATTGTTGAAATAGATGAAATATGGAAGCATGGCTGGCGTTGTCGAGATGCAAATAACACCGAGAACGATGTTTCTTTAAGGGGGAGGGGATTATAATACCCCTATTTCCCCCAGTTTGTAAATGTAATTATATTATTGTTTGATTGAAAATTCCAACCAACTGACTGTGGGGTGAAGCCTTAAAAGTACTGGACATGATACCACTAGAGGAAAGAGTGAGGAAACATATAGAGGGGGATGGTTAGGATAGTAGAAGTTGTCAGCCCAAGGTACAAAAAAGTACCCATTTTGCAGTCCCCAGTTTGACCCTCACGAGTCCCTTCTGAGAAAAGGAAGGAGGAATAAATTGAGAACCTTCTGGCGGTGCGTGCAGGAGATGACATGAAGTGATTATGTGCAGGGATAGAGACAAGTAATGAGGAGCCTAGATGTGGGCATATGGACATGAGTCTTATATAAAGAGTTTGGTTGTAGGTCTGGTCTAAGAGTCAATGTAACCAAATTGAGATAAGAGACCATGAGCTTGATGCTGGGAGGGCATCTTATAAACCTTGATGAGGCCTGAGATAGGTGGGTGTGAGGAAATCCTTACCAAGAGTGGTGTGAAGTAGAGTAACCTTCACATACCAAACTCCCTGAGAAACTGAGAGAGATCCCTTGGTGGTATCATGGCTTGGCATGGGGGTGGCCTCCTGCTATGTGAATGAGCATGCAAAGCCTATGGTTGGGTGAAAAGGTGTACACCATCAGTCAGTTGATTTTCTACAGTTTGGAAAATAGATAAGTATTTGTATACTCTGTTTAATTGGATCAAAGCCAAGTGAAATATGTCTGTAGTTTTGGTGTAAAATTTGTATGCATGGTTAATGGTGTTAATGTTTACTTCTTTGGAAAGTTCTTGAACTTGAAGGAAAAAGAGAAAATTGTATGGATGGTTGTATCTTGTAATTGTACTCATGAACGCTTATGCCTGTTGAAAGATTAAGTTCCTCTATTACTGCAAGTTTGTGTGCTTGAAATATTGATGAAGTTGCACATGTAATTGTACACTGAGTATGAGCACTTGGTATTGTTCTATATTAAAGAATATAAACTTGGGCCTATGATCCCATAGTGCATAGTTAGATGTATATGGTAGTAGGAAGGTTTCTTGAGTAAGGGAGCTAGATCTATAAGAGACAAGTGGGAGGTCTAAGAGGAAGGGAGTGTTGTATTCTTCCTCCTAGAAGGGATGATACCTTACCATAACAGTGGGGAAGAGGGAATGCCTTAGTAGTTTTCGGAGCAAGGCGAGAGCTCCTAAAGGCTTAGTAAGACCTTAAAAATTTACTTAGAATATTTCCTTGTTTGGCTAAGTCCAAATTCAGACTGTTAACATGCATAAATATTGTGTTTTAAGCCTGATGGAATCACAACTGTTGAAACGGTATAGCAATGAGATCCTGGCCCTTCGTTGAAGTTCATAGTCGTCAGAGCGCCTAGGAGCAGGGTTGCGTAGGGCTCCGAAATAAGAGGATTCGAGTCAATAAGAGCCGTTAGATCCATCAAAAAAAGGTCTTAGTGGATCCTAGACCGTAGATGTCAGTCACATGTTGGTCGAAGAGAGTGGTCGTCGAAGTGTTGGTACATGAGATAGACGAGAGACTCTGACGAGGAACGCTCCGAGTTATTGACTATCCTAGATTCGTCAGAGGTTGAGTGATGAATCTTGACCATCGAGGTTGAATGAGGGGAACATTATTCCATGCCTTATCATATAAGCATGAAGAGAGAGAAGATGACGTCGATGTGACGTGTTATGCTAGCGTGGCAGCCATCATGTCCCGGAGGATGAAAGGTGTCGGTACTTGGTTTGTTGAGAGGATGATGATGGCCCCCTGTTGAGCTTAGAACTTTGGATGGATGCCATTAATTGTCAATCGTTGGATCTGGTGAGGATATATCTCCACTGTTGATTGGATGGTACTGCTATCAGGATGACCGAGTGTGGGATTGATAGGGGAATTCGATGAAGGATTTCCAAGAGGATATTTGGATTGTAGATCGATGAGAGGGAAAGATTTAATCCTAGCCATTGATCGATGCATGGTTTGAACAATATAAGATGCTTTGAAAGCCTTAAATTCTGAGCAATCGTGAACTCTGAGTGATTCCTAACCATGGGATGACAAGAACAAGGACCGTGGGATCCCTGGTAGTGATATCGTTAGAGTGGAATGGATGGAGTGGTTCATGAAACTAGAGTGAATAAACTCCGATGGAGGAGGACTTCGAGAATGAACGAGAGTCGTTGATCATTGGTGAGTGATCTCAATGAGTATCTGGAGCGTTGATGTCGATCACAATTTTGTGAGGGCATAGGCGATAAGAGATCCAAGTGTTGGATTCTGGAGAAGACCGACGACCTCGAAGAACTTCTATGATGAAGAGGACAGGTGGCAACACCTAGTTAGGTAAGATCTGGTATCCTGTGATGATGTGTGTAGCCACGTCAAACCATGTGTCAATCCATGGTTGGATCCACATGTCATGTTGGTGTCGTGCCACATGTCAGGTTAAATTGGATATTTGTGACATTGGTTAGTGTGATTCCTAATTTCATCTGTCACGCCAGGTGGTAGGTCGTGGAAATGCCATGTGTTCGAGGTTCCAACAAGAGAGGTGTGTGTTAACCACCAAGAAAGTAAAGACTCCGATGCGATCAGAGTCGTCATATGTCCAACCTTGAGGACCATCCGATCCGTCAAAGTATGTGTGGTTGGAGTGGTTGTCAAGCGGAGTAACCGAGTACTCTGATGAGTACTAGTATGAAACACTACAAATGATTGATCTTATAGCGAGAGTTGGTGCACACTATTCGTTTGGGGACCTGATAAGCCAAGGATCGATGGGTTAGGTGGCAAGTGCCACATCGGTGCCATGTCGGATGACACAAGTGGCTATAACCACGTGGATTCCATGTGGTAACGAAGTGATTGATGGTTAAAGAAGGGTTTGGAACTTTAAAGGGCTGTAGCTTTTGATCCAAAGCTCGGTTTTGAGCATGGTGATAGTCATTGGAAAGCTCTTGACGAGTAGTGGATGACGGTGCCCTCGAGATGAGGCTTTGAGGTATTTGAACAAAATAAATTTTTTTATACCCCATCCCTTAAAAGGGTACTTAGGGTGTTGGGTGTCTTACAAACTAACTCACTAATTTTCAAATTTCTAATCGCTACCAAACTTCTAATCTAGAATTTGACACTAGAGAATGAAAGAAGAATTAATCCGTGAGATGCTCAAATCATGGAAGTGGAGTGATGAACCATAATTGAGACACTCCATATCTTGCATTATTGGATGCAATATCAAGGTTTAAACACCCTTTATGACCTCTCTGTCTGGACAAGAGACATACTTTGGGAAAGCTAGAAAAATATGCAATCCCCCGCACACTTACTCACTCCAAGAGACACCTTCCTATAGTCACTCCATGGTTTCCCCCCCATAAGATAGCATCTTATGGACACAAGAGGATGGAGAAATGTGAATTAAACTATTCAAATAGGGTACTATCACCTAGCCATCACAAACCTTCATCCTCGTTCAAGCATGTGGAATCAGGTTTGACACTCAGATAACATGCCAAAGATTAATTTGTTTTAGCTGGCTTCTAGTCCACAAAAAGTCCTTACAACTTAAAACCTATAGAAGAGAGGGATACATGGATCATCTTGGTGTGTAATGTATCACAATACTGAAGAATGCATTGATCACATTTTTCTGGACTATCATTTCCACAAAGAAGTATGGAGGTATGCATTGGGAGCCCTATGGTAGAGGCTATAAAGGTGTGATAAAATATCTAATTTACTTACAAATTGGGAAGACCACTACCTCAGGAATCTCACAATCAAGAACATTCTCAAACAACTATGAATCACACTACTGAAATTTATATGCTGGAACATTTGGCTCTCCAAAAACAAGAAGATATTCAGAGGAGAAATAATCAATGCTAAACAATCAACTATGAGAGCATGTGCCTCCCTTTCTAAATATACGAGGCTCTGGATTCGCTCGAGACAAAAAGCATTGGATATGAAAGAATCCAATTGGTGAACCATCCTTCAACTAACAACAAGCCAACAAACTTCCATCAAATCTGCAACCAATATTCCAAAATGGGTGTTACGTATACCAAGAGAAGATTTCCTAGTCTGGCAAAGGCAACAAAAATATCACATTTTATTCTTCAATGGAGCATCTCGAAGAAACCTAGGGGTGGTAGGTGCAGGGGAGACAATAAGATAGCCCAGATCACATGCCATCTTAAATTATGCATGGAGTCTTGGGACAATGACCAATAATGAAGCAGAAGCATTCGTTCTGTATGAAGGAATCAAGTAGGCACTTCTGAAAGGGATTCAAAGAATCATAATCTATGGTGATTCTATGATCCTCATAAGTGTTACACATCAAAATTCCTCACTTCGATAATGTCACATTCTCATTGTCGTAAGTGTCATAAGTGTTGCTTTTTCTTCACGTAAGTGTCGCATCGCAAACGACACCATGAGAACACTTGATATGACCCCTAAAACATGCTAGAAGAAGAAGCCCCATTATTTGACAGTCGAAAAAAAAGTGTTTTCTATGAGAATTGGTCATCTTGGAAACATTTGGAAGATCAACACTCCCCTTCTCATATGTATGGAGCGCTAGTTCTCTTTTTCTATCTATCAGGGAGCGTTGTAGCACTCTATTTCCCATTGTAAGGGAGCGACAAATTGGTTGAGAAAATCTCGGGAAGAAATCCCCTTATTCTTTAAGGACAGATATGGATGATTCGAGTTGGTTTGGATCAAATCTAACCCTTAGTATGCATCTAAGGGAGATATCACAACTGATGGAGTCATATTATGAACTAATCCCAAACATAACCAAGGTGGTAGGGCCTCTCAAAGCCTATAAATGGAGGCATTCTCATGGTGAATAGAGGAGGAAAATAATCAACAAAATCATTGTCATTCTGATCATGAATATTTCGAGCAAGGGGTTGGACGAGAAGGAATTTGAGAGGCTGCTGCAACACCATCCATGATTTTAAGTATCTCTTTAAAGTTCTCATCAATGTACTTGGCATGTTCCCTTCAAGCTTGTATATTCTTGCATGCACTTGTCTACTGTTCTTTCAACCTTTGTAGATGAATTTGTTTAATCTAATATTGTAGAGTAGGAGTTCTTCATTTCTCTTTGCTATCCATTGCATTGCAGGTATCAAGTTATGCTAAGGAGTTTGAAGATCAAATTCGGATTGGAAGTAGCGAGGACAAACTTCGGAACAAGGTGCATCACACTTTTTCTCCCTCTCTCTCTTTTTGATTAGTTAAGTCGAATTCAAAGGGATGTCAGTGTCCATTTGTTTTTTTCTGTCTTGGTATTAGGGGTCTAGAATCCAAGGGAATATTCACCTGTCCGCAGGGGAATTATTCCGTAACAATAAGAGCCATCATAAAAAAAAACTTAACTGGAAGCAATGTATATAAAGGAATTCTCACATGGATCGAGGCTCTACTCCAACAATTTGAATACTATGCCATATTCCACATAAAGTGGGAGCTAAACATGGCAATATATTAGCTTTCCAAGGAAGGAGCCACCTTAAGAAAAGGCAAAATGAAGGTTAATGGAGACTGGATACCCCATCCCATTCCTTAAAATTCTGAATGGAAATTGAAAAAAATAATGGTACAAGGTAGCCCTGGAACATCAAACTCCAAGGACATCGTTGCAATGACCTAATACAATTCCACTTGTGGCATCATGAACAAGTAGCCCCTCACTCTAGAATCATGAACAAGTACCACGACTTCACATGGCCCTGCATCCTCCATCAGACCAAGGAAGAAGGTGTCAAGGCGTGTAAGGGTATGAGTTTAAACCTCTGTGCTCCATAGGAAAAAATCGTTCCTTATCACAGTAAGAGTAACCCTGAAATAAGTTATTATGTCTCATCAATTCACTTTGCAATACAAAGATTGGGAAAACTTCCATCCCTAGGCATCGAACACTGATATATAGGATCATGGAAGGAGATTCGATCTATAACTTGGTAAATAAATTTAAACAACAAGTTCATCGGCTCTACACATCTCCTCTGCCTTTATCGACCCATTTACAAGCTAATTTGGGAACACCCTGTTGGAAAATGTCCATTAGAAATTTCATCGCCAAACCCTAATTATTACCGACCATTTTTAGCGCTCTTTGTCTTCTTACGAGGTCTTACTTGATCAACTAAAACCACAACTATGTTTTCCTTACTTCCCGATGCATTCAACAAAAAAGAGGGATCTGCAATGAAAACTGTAGTCACCTGACAACTGGATTAGGCTCCAACAACTCCAAAACAAAGTTGCTCAGGCAAGAAACGTTGGCAGACCTAGAAACACTTGCTACACAGAGACAAACTTTGGGCATCCAACGCATAGTGGCACTCTTTTAAAGGGTCCAGATCAGAAGCATACCCAAGCACAATAGATCCATCATGGAAAAAGATTAAGAGAATCAAGGAGAACTTCAAGCAATACCATATAAGGAACTCATTGTATTAACAATGTATTTCTGTTGTATTTTGAATTTAGGACAATATATTAAAATTTATAGCATCAACAATGCTCAAATTTATGCGGATAAGACTAACTTCTATGAAAACAATATTACAGTAATGGACTCTCCTTGCATAGAGTCAGATCCTATATCCAAACTCTGTGCTATTTCACTTCAATGTGGCCCCTTTTATTTATAAATACATTTTCAGTTCTTTAAAAAAAATTAAAAAAAATTAAATGATTAATTTTTCTTATTGTATGTTTTTGCTATTGCAAGTCTCATTGGTCTCATTAACCATTACTATGGAAATGCTTGTTGTAGTTTACATATAACTTGATTCTTGGAATCAATAGATCGATTTTTGTGCTGTAAAGGAAAATAATGTTTATATGTTCTTTACACTATAGCCCTCATGATTTTATACACAATTTCAACCTTTTTATTAATTTCAAGTACCACTCCAAATGAACGAAGGACCAATTCATCATCATTTACATCCTTCATATTTTTTTTATCTTGTTAGGACAACCTTATATTCCCTTGTTACCGGTCCCTACACAAAATTCAACAAATGCAAAAATGAATGTTTGAAACACATTAACAATTATTGTTAAGAAGTACATTTGTTGTAAAAAGTCAAAGAAAAACTTCATATTGATCACCTTTTGAGCCACATAATTCCTCTCTTTGCAACATTTCCATAAATATTTTATGTCCTTTTACTCTCAAATTCCGAATAATCTTTTGGAGTTTCTTCAAGTTTTTTCTCTACATGCTATGCATTATCCAATATCCATTGTTTAACCCTACAGATAATTCAAATATATTGCTTTTATATTATGATTTTAAAGAATTTGCCATGTTGTCTCCTTTGGGTGTGCTTCCCTCACCTTTGTTGCTATACAATTTTTTATTTAATATTCTATGAACCATCTTTTATCAATAAAATCCCTGAATAATAAAATACACAAATTATGAAATATGCTTTACAAACTAACTAAAGAATTTTAGGAAAAAAATGTTTACAGGTTAGGTGGTGCGTATAATACAATAGCACACATGGGTGCACTTGATACACAATTATGCATTGGTGCGTCATTACTATACAATATGCACCCATACACTCAGTAACATTTTTAAAAAACAAACATAATCAAAACAATGTGCTTAATACAATCTTTCACATAGGTGCATTGTTACTATATATTGTGCATTGCTAAAGTCTATAATTTTTTTGAAAAGGTGGTGCCAAACAATGTGCTTTAAATGAAAAATGCATTGCTGCATTGTTACTATACGGTGCACACCGCAAACTACAAAAGTGTTTTTTTTTTAATTGACAAGACATGATTTGGTATCTAATGCAATGAGTGGTCCCAATCCAACAGATACCTAAATTCCCATATACAAATTCACAAAGCTAATAAATATTCATTGCCTAGAGAAAAGATCTAATTATCAAATAATAGAGAGAGTAACCCTCAATGCTAGAGTTTGCATCAACATAAAACAGAAGAGAAGCAATAAGAAAATTAACGTTTTCAACATTGAAGGTAACTTTGAGACCTTTCCTTTTCTTCAAAATGCATTGTAAATACCAATAAGAATAAACAAAAAACTTATGGAATTGTTTGAATCGATTGATGGTAATTTTGAGATGAATAAAATGAAGTTACATACCTTAAATTTCCCCTCTACAAATTTGTATGTGACCTATGATGATCCATTGCAAATTCAAATCTTTAGAAAAAAAATTGTCCACTCCAAAGTCTTTCTTGGTAAATATCTCTTGCACAAGTCTGCCCTCTAACCTTTGGCAAAATAATGGAATAGGGACTAGGGTTTTCTTTTATAAACTTACTTTTACAAATGAAATTCCTGCTCATTTTTTCACTTGACATTTCAACACAATGATGATAATAATGCACATTTAAAAACAATAAATTGGTATGTGGTGCACCTTACAAACTTAAGCACACCGATGCACTATGTAGACTTAAACACATTGAATAAATGGTTTACAATGAAAATAATAGTGCAAACCTCCCTAGTTAAAACTTGTGGATGTTATTCCGAAGGTTTATTCTCAACGTGTATCATAATTTAGCACACTAGTGTGTTTAGGATATACATATGTACCAGTGTAATAAATGTGAATTAGGTGCATTGGTTACTTAAAAAATACCTTCAAAACTATGTTTCAAGTTAGAATGTTACATGCATCCCAAAATTTCTTTGAAGAATGTAGACACGTACAGATTTCATTACTCTACAGGGTACACAATGATTATTTGATCCCTCATGGGATGGGATGTCGTTCCCTTTGTTATAGTATTGTCCATCATAATATCTATTCCAAGAGAACTATTCCAACACACAGATGAATTAAACTTAGACGATATATTTGTTTAATCAAGTTATATATGCATATTATCATTTGAAAAATGCATAGCACATGAGTGTGAAAGTTATCACTTTAAGTTATATAAATGATACTTAAACTACCACATGAGTGGAAAATACATCATTTGAAATTATACACATGATGCTTAAACTGACACCATCTACTTAAAAAAAACTTTCAAAAGTTTGTTTGAAGTTATAATGTTACATGCTTCACATTCTTTCTTTTAAGAATGTAGACATGTATTAATTATGGTTTTGGCTCCAATGCAAGGGAAAAAGGTGATAATATCATATGATCAATTCTTCAAATTCCAACTCATTCCATATCGTTCCAAGTTCATCAAGTTCTCCCTTGCCATTTGTAGTAAGTCTAGATTTTATTTATATTTTGATTATTTGATTGAATTTATGATGCCTTTACATGTGTTGTTGAATAATTATGCATTGAATTTTGCAATATCCTAATTTGGGTTTGAATTTGGATGCACAAGATATTCCATTAGTCCAAAAATGTTGCAAGCTCTTATAAGGACTAAGATACTGTAGGTAGATGGTAAACAAAAAATGGAGAGCCACTTTACCCCACCGATTGTAACATGTTATCTTTTGGAAACCATCCTAGGCCAATGGTACTACATCATGAACTATATCTCTTTGACAATACCCTAGTAGTATGTGGTTGTTCAAAATATAAAGGGTTGAAGTTGAACCCTTGGTGGCTCACACTGTCCCACTATATTAATCATCGACTACGCAAAGTTTGTCATCTAATACCTCCCACTACAATCGAGGATCCAATATGTGATATAGTAAAGACACAAAGGAACACTTCCATATGCACCTTTTTTTAAAAGTCATAAGCCAAATCAAATATGTTTCATCATAAATTGACCAAACTATCTCCTTCTGTTGAGTCAATCGAGAGTTCTTGTGAGCCAAAGTTTGATATTAATACTACCCAAAACATCTCTAATAGGAGATCCAAAAATTTGTATGAGCTAAGAGAGAAAATGTCCAAGTACACACCAAGGTTAGTTCAATTGTTTAGGGGTGGTGATGACTTCTCTTTTCTTGTCCATATGCAAAGAATTATAACCATGCTTTGTATGGCTCTTGGCTGTCTTCCTTGCTTGTGCCACATATTGGGACCAAATTATCCTTTTGTGGTAATAATTACATGATTTCCAAGTCTAAAATAGATGTTGCAAATTTTTGGTTGTTTACCCTTTCACATGTATTTGTTAATCCCAAATAGTCAGTAGCACTTATGCCATGTGGTCCTATTTATAGTTAGTCATATTGATTGAATATTGTTAAATACAAACATAGCATTTCCATGTATAGTATGTGCATGAATGGTTATGCTTCCATAAAATTTAACAATAAGAACCTATTATACATCAATGGTCATCCATGTAATCATGGGAATATTGCAAGGTTCATAAATTCTTGTAGGTGCTCATTGTTTAGTGCAACTTGTTCTTTTGAGCAATACTCCAATGACATATAGTTCTTTATGAAAAGGAAGGCATCCACATTTGTTGTTGTGCATGCAATATGTAGTTTGTCTCCGATGACAAGTTGTTAATAAACTATAACTTTCACAAACCACCAATCACTTGTAAAAGATAACTTTCATTAGGACTACCTTTAGATGTCCCCTTGGGGTGTAACAAAAACATCAATGAGTAATTGTATTTTTGGATTTTCAATGGAATTAATGTAAATGTATTTCTTAATTCGACGTTTGTTTTATAAAGTGGTTGGTTTCATGTGTACCATTGCAAAAAAATTCCATGCTTCTAATAAATGTTTGAACATACTAGATGCATTGTGTTTACTAATATCATCGATTTAATCTTCAACATTTTACAATAAAGATTCTAACAATGAGTGACCTCTCTACCATCTACCATTGTATCCCACTATGATGTCAAATTGAGAGAAGGTTGTTAAATGAGCATATCTTAGAGAGGAAGAATACCAAGGATGGTTGAATCAACCACCTAGTTGATTCCCACTACGTCTTGAGCCATGAATAAAGAACGTCTAAAATAACGCTAGTTTTTCACATGTTGGAGATGAAGATAATAATATAGAGGTGGGCATGGACAATTTCTTACGAGATACCCATGCCATGGAGGGAATGTTGTTACATTCATTCCAACAAGATGACCCAGGGGATGATTCTTATTTCTTTTTCCTTGGAAAAAAACATAATTTTCTTCATAGAATAGAATTACATTTTGTAGGTACATGTCAGAACATGTATTGTTGTTGCTGCATAGAGGCAGTGGTGTATTAGTATTTTTGCAAAGGACAAAAATCCTCCTCCCGAAGAGGTCCGAGAGACAAAAAGAGGTTCATCCCACCATCAGAATACCAAGAGACAACCAACTAGGGTCCCACTTACATCCTTAAACCCAAGAGGAAAAATAACTAGCAAGAGTGTTAGACAAATGGAATTTGTTTGATGCTCAACAAAAACCTGCTCATTTTTCTTGTGTAAAACAAGGCATTCCATCAAGATATACAAAAGACTCAGCTTATGTTAAAGTTGTCCAACTGAGAACAAAAAAAAAAGTACATCTGAGCTGTCTAAATGAAAGGAGAATGTGTAGAATCTGTCCCGGTCCCATATTTTGTTTCCTGGATAGTCCAAGAACCCAAAGCCAACGCTATGCTAGATTTGGATAGAGAATCTACATCAACATTTCGTTCTCTGTAGACATGATGAATAGAAAAAGAGTCAAAACTATTTAAAATCTTGACTATTTCTTCAATCAAAGGAGCTAAAAATATATTGTGACATTTTTTGAGTTTCTTAGCCCAATTCACTACATTCAATGAATCACCATAAATTTGTAGTGAAGTCACCCCGTTTTCTCTTACGAAAAGAATAACCAGTTTTAAGGCCATACGTTCAGCATAGTTATTTGAGCCAGATCCAAGCCTTATTTGTATCTTAAAGATGTGGGAATCTGATAAGAAAAGAACCACACCTCCCCCACAAGCTTGTCCATTGTTATGTGATGCTCCATCGAAAAAATCCCAAGGGACATTTTTATCAACTTGTTCCTCACAGATAACTCTCATTGGAGGAGAGTCCTTAGCTTGAGGAAATTGTTCAAGAATACTTAGGCCTTGTGCTGTAGTACACTCTGGAGAGACCATCCTATTCTGAAATATTGTTGCGTTTCTTGCCAACCAAACTCCCCAACATTCAATCAAAGGTAAATCTCTTATTGTCCTTTTACTGGCATCCGAAGACCTAATTCTCTAGGCCTCCTCAACAACAATGTCCCTCTAGGAACAATTTAAGTCTAGGAAGGAGGAGCATTATTTCCAGACCCTTAGCGTGAAAGGACAAGAGAGAATAATATGACCCGTCGTCTCCTCTTCATTTTTGCATAGAGAGCACCAACCTGGTCCTTCAATCATCCTTTTCTTCATACAATCCCAAGTTGGAATTTTGTTTTCTAATATGCACCACATAAAAATTTGACTTTTCAAAGGACACTTAGACTTCCAAAGGCCTTTCCACTACCAGTTTTGGTTCTCTTTGGAACATGTCGAAGTTTATATGAACATACCCCATCTTGGGTGTGTAAGTTCCATGCTCCACATGTTTCCAAGTTAATTCATCCTCCCTGTCTGTGATCCCTACATGTGTAGTTTTCAAGGCCAAAAGGTATTTTGAACATATTTATGCTCGGTGATCTCCTTGTCCCACCTGGGCAACACCCAACCAACCTTGATTCCAAATTGAGGAAGTCCGTGGATCTACTATCTTATTTAGGTGAAAAAATCCCCTTTCTTGAATCTGTTGTATAATATCATCTGACAAGATATGGTTTTGTCCACTGCTAGCCTAAGGATTTGAGCCAATTATAAATTTGGCTCTATTGCCGATCTGCCATGCCAGTCCCTCTCCTATCACCGAGAAACAATTTACCATTGCTTTCCAGATGATTGAGCAGTTTGTCAATTTTTTGGATATGTTCTGCAACCACCCTTCGACTGTATCAGGCTTGATATACTTATGGGAAACTACCTCAGTACAAAGATTTTTTGTCACAATTAGCCTCCAAATTGATTTTTTTGCTAGGGATTTTGTAAAAAGGAATATATTTTTTAAGCCCCATCCTCCCAACAATTTTGGTGCAACCAACCTTTTCCATCTTACCCAGGGGGTGACATGTTTGTCCCCACTTCTAGACTATAGAAAGTTAAAACATTTTTTTCGTACCTTTTCCAACACTCCTTTAGGGATCCAAGCCAAAGACATCCAATAAATCGGTATGGCTTCCGACACCGATTTCACTAAAGTTAGCCTGCCTGCCCTAGAAATCCATCTGAAACTCGAGACCTTTACCCTTTTTTCAAGTTTCCCAATGAGCCATTCCCAATCCACTTTTCTATAGAAATTAGGATTGAGGTGGAAACCCATGTATTTGAATCCTTTTTTAAAGTCTACCAGCTCAAAAGGAAACAAAGACTTGTACTGCTCCAACTCTACAACGAAGAGATTATTTGCAGATAAAGAAGACTTCTGAATATTGATCTGGATACCTGTAGCTCTACTAAACAGAGTTAGAATCTCTGAAAGGGATTCGACGTCCGACTGCTTCCCACTACAGAAAATCATAACATCAACGACGAAAAGGAGATGTGTGATGTAGAGATTTTTCCCTATTTGGATGCCGATAAAATTTCCTTGGAATTTTGCATGGGCCAATGCTCTGCTGAGGCCTTCTACTACCAAAAAAAAAAGTAGGGGTGATAGAGGACATCCTTTTTGAATTCCTCTTTCAAATCAAAATAAGGGAGAGGCCACACCATTAATGCGTACTACAAAGGAAACCAAAGAGATACAACCCATAATCCAGTTTATGAAGGGGACATCAAAGCCCAGATGGGTGAGAATCAATCTGATGTAAAGCCAACTTACCTAGTCATAGGCCTTGGACATATCAATTTTTAGGATGACCCCTTTAGCCTTATTTGTCTTGATGTTGTGCAGTCCCTCTTGAGCCACCCCTATAGCCTCATGGATTTGCTTTCCCTCCAAGAAGCCAAATCGTTCTTTTGAAATTTTTTCTGAAAGAAGGTCTTTTAGTCTTCGAGCTATAACTTTTGCCACCACCTTGTATATCTAGTTATAGAGTGATATAGGCATGAACTCATCCAAGGAGAGAGGATTGTCCGATTTTGGGATGAGGACAATGAAAGTTGAATTGAAAGGGGAAAAAATGTGCCCTCGTCTTCGATATTCTTCCACCACAACTAATATATCTTGAGTGACGACCTCATAAATTCCAAGGAAGAAATCCATCATCCACCCATCAGGGCCAGGAATTTTGTCATTTTGAAATATGTGCAAGACCGTCTTTAACTCTTCCTCAGTCACTTCCTTGAACATGGATCTATTGGATTCTTCATCTATGAATCTTGGGAAGTATCCTGCGAGTCTTATGATTTGTCCAATCGAAACCCTCTCACCAGCCTCGTAAAGAATTTGAAAATGATCCACTCCTAAATGAGCCAAATCATCAAAGGAGGTGACTATCCTGCCTTTTTGGTCATTTAGACTCCGGATTGTATTTATGGATTTTCGGCCCTTTGCATAAGCATGAAATAAATTCGTATTCTCATCCCCATTGGCAATCCAAATAGCCCTACTTTTAAGACGCCAATCCGCTTCTGCTTTTTTTTCAGAAGTTTTCTCCTCTTTCCATCTAGAGATTTTAGAGCCATTTTGGACTCTAGAGAAGATAGACCCCATCCTTCTGATTCGTAAATAACCTGCAGGGCTTGTTCAAACTCCAAAAATCTTGCTCATCCCTTTTTTATTATTATTGAAAACCCATTCTATAGTGCATTTTTCGATTGCTTTAAGATTATGATGGAATTGCAATGAATCCAACTCATTTGATTCACGATCAAAAGGCCTCCATCTTTCTTTGACCAGATTGATGAAACCCTCATATTTAAGCCATTTGGAATTGAATTTGAAAGGACTGGGAGGTTTTGGGAACCTCCAACAACTTCCAGAAAAATGGGGAAGTGATAAGATTCTCCCCCATTTCCCACCCACTGACGTAACCATCCACGAAAGATTCAACTACTAAGAAGCGGTCAATTCTTTTGGCTATTCTGTCTTCTCCAAATCTCATATTTCTCCAAGTTTTCCTTAGTTTTACAGGATAAACATCTATCAGCTTGTTGACCACCATTAGATTTGTGAAAAAATACGATAGGGGGTCTGGCCGTGCTGTGGGTCCCCAAACCTCCACCGCTCTCAGAGAGAAATTTATATCTCTTGCCAGTATGAGAGAACCAAAATGGATGAATGAGGGATGATTCTTATATTTCTTATACCTTCTTCAAAAGCCTAAAATTTGCTTCCACCACGACTCTCTTTGGACATGGATCACGATATACATAGCCAAGGACAACAATGTAGTTGTACAACTTGAAAGTAAGGTATGGTATTTCAAACATGTATTTCTTGACAATATCGAGGTAATTGACCATTAAGTTCCCTATATTTTGAATCTTGTCACAATCAACAACAAAAAGGGATTTCATGCATGCTGGATGATAATGTACATTTATATTTCCCACTAATTGTAGGTTACTCAAAGATAAGATACTTCCAAGTGATAATTCCTCCTCTACAGCTGTGAAGAGGTAAAACAACGATTGAAAAAGTTGGTTGTTAAGCACATATCATATCACACATGTCCAAATGATTTCATTCTATGTAGAGGTGAATATGTTGACAAAGAGATATGTCTAGATTGTGGGCATGATAGGTACTAGAAATTAAAAAACAAAGGTAAGGCACATGGTCCTCCTCATAATATAGTGAGGTAGATGCCTATAACCCAAGGAATCAAATGCTCTTTCATTGCAAAGAATTATCCATGTTGCAGGGGTGGCATGCCTCACACATAAGTGAACTAGGAACTTATGCAGATCTCAATGGATTCAATATCCATGAAACACATGGAGAATACATGGCTCGATAAATTAAATGATGAAATATGAAGCCTTCAGTTGATCATAGCCATGGATGGAATTAATCTGTAATCTTTCTAAAACATCGAATATTATGTTTGGCCAGTAGTAGTGATCAATAACGATATCCCCCAATGGTTTCCTGTGAAGAATGAACATATTATGCTATCTCTTAGAGTCCATGATAGAATACAAGTGAAGATAATGGGTGTCTACCTCAAATAATTTATCAATGAATTGAAGTAGTTATGGGAAGGGATAAATGTATATGATTTATCAAGACCATTCCCAATAGAGAGGTTTTTGACATTGTATGGCATATGTGCATACATCACACATGATTATCTAGGATTGAGCATTTGTTTTGGCAAGGATGTTGATTGCTTTGTTTATATCCACAACATTATTTGACATACTTAATTTGGTGCAACTATCTTCTTTGATGCTGATGTGATTCACATACAATAACATCACATGTCTTGTAACAAAAGGGTATCATGGATGTAAATGTTGTGGACCTTGTATAAAGGTTAGGTGGTCCAAGCACCTACAAAAACTATTGTATGATTGCTTGAGGGTATTCCTTCCAGAAGACCACTCTTATAGAAAAGAAACATTTGCTTTCAATGGTAAAATAGAGAGAACCCATAGACCTAAAACCAATAGACTAGCTTAGGGCACATAACATAAAGAAGGAGAAGGAAATTGTAGAATTGTTTGATTCAAATGTGGAATATATGTATGATGATCCTAAATTTTTGACACCTATGTTGAGAAAATGTCCATTGGGATGAAAATGTCATCTCTATGGCACTATACATGTCGACTCCATGATGCTACCTCACTATAGAAGAACAATCGTCGGAGGTGAAATCACATGACCATGTAAACCTTGTAAGGGTATGCAAGTTGATTGCATGCTTATTTTTTTGTAGAGTAGGTTATAATATGCTATGCACTCACAATTTTATGCCAGTTAGTTTTGTATGTGTTTATTTTGTAGTGCCATTATCCTTTGTTCATGTTTGGTTGTGTGAACCATGACTCCCCCATGGGACTTGCGATGTGTCGCATATAATTTTTTTACATTTGTACATTGGATTACATCAAAGGAGATTTACATGGCTAGCATTCTATGGTGGCATTGAGAGGTAGTTGAGATTGTATGTATGCTAGAGAAGGAACTAGTTGCAAGTTCATCTTCTAATTTACCTAGTTGATGAGGTTGAATTATCTAGGTTGGTCTCATGTTGTTGGATGTTCTTCTTAGAGAGGTACATGAAAAATTTGAAGGGGTTTATTCGAAAAAGGGCAAAGCCCGAGGGATATATGGTGGAGTGGTACATAGTATATGAGTCATTCTATTGTGCCAGTGAGTACATCAAGCAAATCAAAGACACACTATGCACAATGATTTGGGATGACCAATGGGATGAGGAAAAAAGGGAAGGGGAGCTACTCCAAACAAATGGAAAAAGGTGTATGATAGAGATTAAGTTGGTTATCTTTTGTCAAATTTATATAGAGTAAATATTTAAAACTAAACTTGATAATATATATTTGATCTCATACTATTCATTTTGATTTCATCAATCATTGATGAATTCATAAATTGACGCCATTAATAAATTCGTTCTTTACAATGTGGAGGCAATGCAACCGTGAGTTTCATTGTATGAAGGGAGGGGAAGGAATTGGGATAGTGACAATAAACAATTCATATGGATGAATGATTGAAGCATGTCTTATCCTGACCATTTAAAATAAAATATGCCAATGATTTATCCCAATAGTTGGGTGGTTGACTGGATCAAAGAGAATGTGGCATGTCTTGTCATTACGTGCATGGTGAAGATGATGCACTAAACATAGGGATCAAGTGCAACAACTCTATAATAATCTCTTTGTGTACATTATACACTTTATAATGCACATTTGAATTATAACATGTATTATATTTTTATTAATGCTTGGGTTATTAGATGTATGACAACTCCTTTATTTGTGTTTTTCCATGTGCATTTTTTCCTTCTATGTGGGCATACAGACATCACTTTTGCACTAAGGATGTCAATGATGGACATGTCACACTAAACTATTGAGTGGAGGTCAAGTTTGACCCATCTAGTCATGATAGCCACCATGATCAGAACTTAATAGAAGGGAAGTTAGGTTACATCATAAGGATACCATAAATCATGCAAGTGGACTTCTCATCTTTCCAATGTGTTATTTTTAGGTGCAAGTGTTGGGATACCTTCAATTGGAGTAAAATAAAGAGATATCATGATAGTAGGCTAATGTATCAACTCTAAAAAGATGCGGGATCATAATAAGGAGCATTATGTTTTCCCAAAACACTACAACCAATTATTTTTTTACCTGGATGTGTTGGATAGGGACTGGTGGTTTGTACTAAGATACAATCTAAGACAAAGACATCTTTTTTAGAACAACAATGTTTTTTTTTTTAAATCGAAATTGGGAAAATTTGTATTATAGAAGTTGTAGCTAGGCTAAACAACGAAATTACAAATTAGTATTGTATGGAGATTCTAAAAAAAATTGGTAGCTTTTTACATGCAAAAAATAGAGCTTGCAAATGTCTACAATCAAAACATCCCAATACTTCTTACAACTATATATGAGAAAAACAATGTTATAATGCCAAGCGAGGAAGATAATAAAGGTGATGGCAACAAAGAGTGATATGTACATGTTTTATTCGAACATTTAAATTGAGGACGCGCCATTTTATTATGGTTTTCTATAATTGGCCAATTAAGCTTTTTTATCCATTTTACAATGTTGGATATGAAACAATAACAACCATTACAACCATCATGCTGAAAATAAATTAAATCGTTTTGGAAGCTAAGCTCTTTAATGAATTGTGATTCATTTTTAATTATAAGATCTGCATGTTGTTCCTTTGGGAGATTGCATAAAAGGTGTTTTTGACATATATTTGTTGTCATACATTAAATTAATAAAATGATTTTTGAGTGTAAAAGCCTATTTGTTTTTCTACAATAGTACGTAATAAGTAGTGGATTGAGTACAAGCATATTTTATGTGCACAAGCACATAATAATCAAGACGTGTTTGATACATACTTAACAAGATACATTGAAGACATTTTGTGTAAATTTTTTTATGTGCTAAATGTTTTATTGCAACGAGACAAGTTAAGTGCACTTTACAACACAACATGGGTGAAATATATAGTGGATAATGCTAATAAATATATTTATTAAATGAATAACATATTGAATTCAACATTAAAAGTAAAAATGTTGAAGATCTTACAATTTTTTCACAAATATATTGAGCCCCAAAATAAATTATTCATAAAAATTGATATGACAAACTAGCTATACCAAATCATCTATATGTCAAATACATATAATGTGAAAGAGATCCTCTTTTAGTTGACCAAATTAGATGGCTTGTAGGTTATAGTGGACCTTGTCATCCTCCCCCCCAAAAATATTTATTATACACTGGACTTAATGAAAATGAAGTGTAAGGAATCTTATACATCATACTAATCATACCAATGAATGAATAATTAAGACCATTAATGGACTATAATACAAGATGTAATCATGGTTGTAAAATTGTTGTTTCTATTGCTAATTACATGAAACTAATTAAAATAATTAATTCTTAGTTATTTATGTTGAGAATTGTATGTTTATGTTTTTTTAAAGAATATATTTATTATTTTAAGGAAGACATTAATGAAGAACATTTTTTGCTATCATTATCCCATTGGTTTAAAGTATTTGTTATTCTTTGAAAAATTATTTTTAATAGTTAATGTTCATAACCTTGTTTAAAAAGTAATTGTTGGATTAGTTACAAAAGGGTGATTGATAATATATGTCAATCAACATACATTAACCACCTTAGATGCAATATGTGTGTTTGTTTGTGACATTTTGTGCGTGGGAGTGTGTATTATAATGAACAATCAAATGCATCATGTTTGACATCTTAGAATAATTTCCATGACTTTAAAATCTCATCTTGCTAATATACTTGTGTATAATAGTAAAAATTCTAATAAAGATGTACTATGGACATATTGAATACCATCCTGAAATTCAACTTGGTATTGAAGAAATTATACATAGAACTAAGAACAATGGAAAACATAATACAACTAATTGACACACAATAACACAATGTTAAGATTCAACTAGATCACAACAAAATGATAAGTTTCCTACAATGTTATTTGCAATTTTCCAGGCCAAGGTTCCACCAACATATGTAATGATGGATTTTTAATTTATGTGTATCCAACATGAACTATCATTTTGAGATTCAATGCCAAAGCATGATAATCAACCGTAAAAGTATCATTCTATGGTAAATTGAATGATAGTTGAAATTCAAGGTTAAAAAATGAAAATAAACAATTTTAAAAGTAATAATTTATAGTAAATTGGTAAAATTTATTTTATTACTTATAAGAATTGTAAAGTTCAAATATTTTTTCCTAAATTTAAATGCATACATGAAATTCATACCCATCAAAATAACTTAAAAAAATGATGATAAAGATCCTCCTTCCATTTGGATAACCTTA
Organism: Picea sitchensis; assembly: GCA_010110895.2. NCBI lineage: Eukaryota > Viridiplantae > Streptophyta > Pinopsida > Pinales > Pinaceae > Picea > Picea sitchensis. Next base: position 105,334 of record SNQJ01S0043184.1, on the reverse strand, counting down.
TGATATGGATGTAATGCTACATTTTAAGATTTGGATATTTTTTTATTCATAGTGCCACTCCTAGGTGTTTGTTTTTAAATAATATTGTCAATTATATAAACAATTTTCTTACTTATAACAAATATTAATTTAATATTAATATTTATGAGTGACTAAATTTGATGAATATATAGGAATTGAAAAAAGATGTAATAATAATAATAATCTAATTTTAAGGTCATGACCAAGCCATACACCAAATTGGTGTATGAGACCCCCTTATTTGTGGGAGAAGGGACCCCTTCACGCATTTCCCTTTAGATATGAACTTGTGACCTCCAAGGAGGAAACACATGCTCTTAACCATTAGGCCCAATCAGGTTGTATAAAAGAACACAAAGAAAAATTAACTAATTAAAGAGATTAAAAAAAAGGAAAGTAAGTACATTACAATTTGATTGAAAATTTTAAAGAAAAGAGATACATATATAAGCCAAAACCCATTAGGTGTGATGGAGGAGGGAGAGGAGTGTTATCGCCTCAAATGTTTTACAATTTTTTTTTAAGGAATTTCATTCGTGCATGCTTAATGTGTCTTTTGATCTTAATCATTTAGCCAGTATTTTATCTCCAAATTCCTGATGAAGCTCCCATTGATCGTGTTTTCTCCAGACCGTGTGACTCTGCCCTTGACCTGCGTTACACAAACACACAATGGTTATATTGCCTAAATCTTAGTCTTCTGTTTCTTTTGATTATAATTTGTTATTTTTACCGAAATAAATAGTGATGAGTGCATTACAAAGTATCTATCTAAGTCTGAATCTTACAGACCTAAGCTATCCATATAGCAAACAAACTCCTTTTGTGCCTAAGCTTGAGCTTTGTTTTAAACTAAACTAAGCCTCTTGACTTTGATAGCTTTTAGCCAAAACTTTAGGGACCCATGGGCGAAGCCACATGTTTACATATGCCAAATTCCATGTCTGCACAATAAGTGCATTCAACTCAAAGCCATACCACAATTCAAGTTACAAATCGACACATAAGTCGACACACAAGCCCCAAGTTATATCAAAACCCAAGCCCGATTTATTTCCACTTGTTTCATCAAATAAGTTAGGTGAAACATTAACGGATATAAAGGCTATAATATCCAAAATCTCGATGCATACCCATTTAGAAAAAACGCAGACACAGAGTAAATGCCAAGTGCCACACGAATGCGCAGTTGTCAATTGGTGAGTATAGCTACGTCTCTCGATTCTTTGACAGTCGAGGGCATCAGATCGAAGACATTTAGTCCTAAGGAAGAAATACGAGCTGCGTCGAGCTTCATATTTCATTCAATAAACTAATACAACTACCAAGTGCCAGATCGCAGGTGCCCTATTGATGACAGATTGTTTTCAGATATCATGCGCAGAGGTTAAAAACGCAGAGCTCAAAGGTCTTTCTGGATTCGTATTTTTCTTTATGAGTCCTCTCAAAGCTGTTGATTATCTTGACTGATGCCGCCAATGTCAAGATGGTTGATCAAATTATTTAGCCGGTGGGACGCATGGTTTTGAACAAGAATATTAACAATTTCTTTATTGAAGATGAGCA
>SNQJ01S0043184.1:91333-103737 GCA_010110895.2 Picea sitchensis | reverse complement strand
GGATAGTGACAATAAACAATTCATATGGATGAATGATTGAAGCATGTCTTATCCTGACCATTTAAAATAAAATATGCCAATGATTTATCCCAATAGTTGGGTGGTTGACTGGATCAAAGAGAATGTGGCATGTCTTGTCATTACGTGCATGGTGAAGATGATGCACTAAACATAGGGATCAAGTGCAACAACTCTATAATAATCTCTTTGTGTACATTATACACTTTATAATGCACATTTGAATTATAACATGTATTATATTTTTATTAATGCTTGGGTTATTAGATGTATGACAACTCCTTTATTTGTGTTTTTCCATGTGCATTTTTTCCTTCTATGTGGGCATACAGACATCACTTTTGCACTAAGGATGTCAATGATGGACATGTCACACTAAACTATTGAGTGGAGGTCAAGTTTGACCCATCTAGTCATGATAGCCACCATGATCAGAACTTAATAGAAGGGAAGTTAGGTTACATCATAAGGATACCATAAATCATGCAAGTGGACTTCTCATCTTTCCAATGTGTTATTTTTAGGTGCAAGTGTTGGGATACCTTCAATTGGAGTAAAATAAAGAGATATCATGATAGTAGGCTAATGTATCAACTCTAAAAAGATGCGGGATCATAATAAGGAGCATTATGTTTTCCCAAAACACTACAACCAATTATTTTTTTACCTGGATGTGTTGGATAGGGACTGGTGGTTTGTACTAAGATACAATCTAAGACAAAGACATCTTTTTTAGAACAACAATGTTTTTTTTTTTAAATCGAAATTGGGAAAATTTGTATTATAGAAGTTGTAGCTAGGCTAAACAACGAAATTACAAATTAGTATTGTATGGAGATTCTAAAAAAAATTGGTAGCTTTTTACATGCAAAAAATAGAGCTTGCAAATGTCTACAATCAAAACATCCCAATACTTCTTACAACTATATATGAGAAAAACAATGTTATAATGCCAAGCGAGGAAGATAATAAAGGTGATGGCAACAAAGAGTGATATGTACATGTTTTATTCGAACATTTAAATTGAGGACGCGCCATTTTATTATGGTTTTCTATAATTGGCCAATTAAGCTTTTTTATCCATTTTACAATGTTGGATATGAAACAATAACAACCATTACAACCATCATGCTGAAAATAAATTAAATCGTTTTGGAAGCTAAGCTCTTTAATGAATTGTGATTCATTTTTAATTATAAGATCTGCATGTTGTTCCTTTGGGAGATTGCATAAAAGGTGTTTTTGACATATATTTGTTGTCATACATTAAATTAATAAAATGATTTTTGAGTGTAAAAGCCTATTTGTTTTTCTACAATAGTACGTAATAAGTAGTGGATTGAGTACAAGCATATTTTATGTGCACAAGCACATAATAATCAAGACGTGTTTGATACATACTTAACAAGATACATTGAAGACATTTTGTGTAAATTTTTTTATGTGCTAAATGTTTTATTGCAACGAGACAAGTTAAGTGCACTTTACAACACAACATGGGTGAAATATATAGTGGATAATGCTAATAAATATATTTATTAAATGAATAACATATTGAATTCAACATTAAAAGTAAAAATGTTGAAGATCTTACAATTTTTTCACAAATATATTGAGCCCCAAAATAAATTATTCATAAAAATTGATATGACAAACTAGCTATACCAAATCATCTATATGTCAAATACATATAATGTGAAAGAGATCCTCTTTTAGTTGACCAAATTAGATGGCTTGTAGGTTATAGTGGACCTTGTCATCCTCCCCCCCAAAAATATTTATTATACACTGGACTTAATGAAAATGAAGTGTAAGGAATCTTATACATCATACTAATCATACCAATGAATGAATAATTAAGACCATTAATGGACTATAATACAAGATGTAATCATGGTTGTAAAATTGTTGTTTCTATTGCTAATTACATGAAACTAATTAAAATAATTAATTCTTAGTTATTTATGTTGAGAATTGTATGTTTATGTTTTTTTAAAGAATATATTTATTATTTTAAGGAAGACATTAATGAAGAACATTTTTTGCTATCATTATCCCATTGGTTTAAAGTATTTGTTATTCTTTGAAAAATTATTTTTAATAGTTAATGTTCATAACCTTGTTTAAAAAGTAATTGTTGGATTAGTTACAAAAGGGTGATTGATAATATATGTCAATCAACATACATTAACCACCTTAGATGCAATATGTGTGTTTGTTTGTGACATTTTGTGCGTGGGAGTGTGTATTATAATGAACAATCAAATGCATCATGTTTGACATCTTAGAATAATTTCCATGACTTTAAAATCTCATCTTGCTAATATACTTGTGTATAATAGTAAAAATTCTAATAAAGATGTACTATGGACATATTGAATACCATCCTGAAATTCAACTTGGTATTGAAGAAATTATACATAGAACTAAGAACAATGGAAAACATAATACAACTAATTGACACACAATAACACAATGTTAAGATTCAACTAGATCACAACAAAATGATAAGTTTCCTACAATGTTATTTGCAATTTTCCAGGCCAAGGTTCCACCAACATATGTAATGATGGATTTTTAATTTATGTGTATCCAACATGAACTATCATTTTGAGATTCAATGCCAAAGCATGATAATCAACCGTAAAAGTATCATTCTATGGTAAATTGAATGATAGTTGAAATTCAAGGTTAAAAAATGAAAATAAACAATTTTAAAAGTAATAATTTATAGTAAATTGGTAAAATTTATTTTATTACTTATAAGAATTGTAAAGTTCAAATATTTTTTCCTAAATTTAAATGCATACATGAAATTCATACCCATCAAAATAACTTAAAAAAATGATGATAAAGATCCTCCTTCCATTTGGATAACCTTATGATATGGATGTAATGCTACATTTTAAGATTTGGATATTTTTTTATTCATAGTGCCACTCCTAGGTGTTTGTTTTTAAATAATATTGTCAATTATATAAACAATTTTCTTACTTATAACAAATATTAATTTAATATTAATATTTATGAGTGACTAAATTTGATGAATATATAGGAATTGAAAAAAGATGTAATAATAATAATAATCTAATTTTAAGGTCATGACCAAGCCATACACCAAATTGGTGTATGAGACCCCCTTATTTGTGGGAGAAGGGACCCCTTCACGCATTTCCCTTTAGATATGAACTTGTGACCTCCAAGGAGGAAACACATGCTCTTAACCATTAGGCCCAATCAGGTTGTATAAAAGAACACAAAGAAAAATTAACTAATTAAAGAGATTAAAAAAAAGGAAAGTAAGTACATTACAATTTGATTGAAAATTTTAAAGAAAAGAGATACATATATAAGCCAAAACCCATTAGGTGTGATGGAGGAGGGAGAGGAGTGTTATCGCCTCAAATGTTTTACAATTTTTTTTTAAGGAATTTCATTCGTGCATGCTTAATGTGTCTTTTGATCTTAATCATTTAGCCAGTATTTTATCTCCAAATTCCTGATGAAGCTCCCATTGATCGTGTTTTCTCCAGACCGTGTGACTCTGCCCTTGACCTGCGTTACACAAACACACAATGGTTATATTGCCTAAATCTTAGTCTTCTGTTTCTTTTGATTATAATTTGTTATTTTTACCGAAATAAATAGTGATGAGTGCATTACAAAGTATCTATCTAAGTCTGAATCTTACAGACCTAAGCTATCCATATAGCAAACAAACTCCTTTTGTGCCTAAGCTTGAGCTTTGTTTTAAACTAAACTAAGCCTCTTGACTTTGATAGCTTTTAGCCAAAACTTTAGGGACCCATGGGCGAAGCCACATGTTTACATATGCCAAATTCCATGTCTGCACAATAAGTGCATTCAACTCAAAGCCATACCACAATTCAAGTTACAAATCGACACATAAGTCGACACACAAGCCCCAAGTTATATCAAAACCCAAGCCCGATTTATTTCCACTTGTTTCATCAAATAAGTTAGGTGAAACATTAACGGATATAAAGGCTATAATATCCAAAATCTCGATGCATACCCATTTAGAAAAAACGCAGACACAGAGTAAATGCCAAGTGCCACACGAATGCGCAGTTGTCAATTGGTGAGTATAGCTACGTCTCTCGATTCTTTGACAGTCGAGGGCATCAGATCGAAGACATTTAGTCCTAAGGAAGAAATACGAGCTGCGTCGAGCTTCATATTTCATTCAATAAACTAATACAACTACCAAGTGCCAGATCGCAGGTGCCCTATTGATGACAGATTGTTTTCAGATATCATGCGCAGAGGTTAAAAACGCAGAGCTCAAAGGTCTTTCTGGATTCGTATTTTTCTTTATGAGTCCTCTCAAAGCTGTTGATTATCTTGACTGATGCCGCCAATGTCAAGATGGTTGATCAAATTATTTAGCCGGTGGGACGCATGGTTTTGAACAAGAATATTAACAATTTCTTTATTGAAGATGAGCATCTTGCATTTTCTCCTGCTATTGTTGTTCCTGGTGTCTATTACACTCAACATAAGCCACTTGTTGCTGCCTGCCAATACATCCAAGCATTCAACACGATTTCAGGAGGCTCGATGACACTTTTCACAAGCCCAAAGTAATCAACAGATTCATCAATGGTTATCAAGACGTTGAGGGTGAATCCTAAAGCAAACAGGAGAAGATGACCAGGATCATGTTTTGAAACTTTATATATGCTTGCTATGTATGTTGCTATTCAGGAAGTTCTGTCTTTGTACGCTAGTGGCCGAATAACTGGTATCATGCTAGATTCTAGAAATGGTGTTAGCTACACAGTGCTAATTTATGAAAAATATGCCTTGTCTCATGCTACAAAAATGTTGTTGCTGGCTGGATCATTTGAGTATGTCTCAGGTAGAAAAGGAACAGGAAACAGAGTTTGGCAACATAAAAAAAGTGCACTCTTTAAGGTCGGATAATTAAGAGTTAAACTAATGATCAAAGAACCTAAATCTGTAATACTGTTTGGTCTAGAAGATCTAGCAGAGGCTGCAGAGGTCTCAGAGGATCTTTGATATTCAAAGGAATTCAGAGGCAATGTGAAGAGGAAAGAAGTAAAATGTTTGTTGTTTCAGCATCAGAGAGGTATTCTAGACTAAATGTTTCTGTTAAAATATAAGGTGGTTTATCCAGTGCATCAGGGTCAAATAGTTTCTCAAGGTGAGAATTTAAGTTCAGCTATTTAATCATGTTGATAATCATCCAACAGGTACTGTGTTGGATAATAAATCAAAGGAGCTTCAATTACACATTGGTATCAACTTCATTATGCTTCGTCTCAGCGTATTTGTGTAATGGCTGAGCATGTTATTACAGGTCAGCTCTTTATGTTTGCTCACAGTGCACAAAGCTATAGATTAGAGATCAGTTCACTCAGCAACTAGTACATCAGCAGGCAAATGGACTTCCATTATAGCAAGTTGAGAATACAGTCATTGTTCAGTAGCTCACACTAGTTTTTGTGATTTTATAAACAACAACAGAGATAACTATTTTGACAGAAAACCTGCCTTTTCGGTGGCTATTTCAGTTTGCATAGCTGTCCTTAGCCACCGAAAGCAGATCTTTCGGTGGCTTACGAGTTAGAATTTTGGCTATTTAGCCACCGAAAGCACAGAGACATGCATAATGATGGTATTTTCGCTCAGATCAAATGTTTTCGCTGCCAAATCATTTGAGGAAGATTTTAAGTGAATGCTAAAGTTAAAAGGGATAGAGAGCACTCTCTCTTTTAAGTTTTTGAAGTCGATGCAAAGGATATAAAGGCTGAAGAGTTTTTCTATTTTTAGTTAAGATACTACCCAACTGTCAAAGGGAGATCTCAAGTGCCTTGTCATCACCTTGAAGGTTGTTGAGTGTGTCAAAGATTGTTGAAGCTGCCAAGGAATGATGAAGATCACAGATTATGATTAGGATTTGATTCCTTTGAGTTAGGATCTAAATCCTATGACTTGAGAACTGTTTTGATTTTATTCCATATTTAGTATTTTAGATCCAGTTTCTTAGGATCTGAAACTACTTTGTAAAGACTATAAAGTCTATTGTTTTAAATGACTGAAGGGTCGGTTTTGGAGACTAGATTATTGTATTTTGTGTTGAGACACTTTCTTTAATATATGAGACTTGCAAGCTTCTTTCATTGATGTTATCAGATTCCTTCTTTCTTATTTGTCTACATTTATGAGTGATTGCCATTCTCTGTCTATGCTTATATAATCCATAGGTGACTTTCATCTCACTGTTTGATTATTTGGCAAAGGATCATAAGCTATTGTACTAGTTTCTAGACCCATCATACCTATTGTTTTATATATGTGTGATCTGGTTTATGTAATTAGATTCTGTTCTATTTGATACACAACCTGTCTGATAATAGCTCTTGAAGGCCTTGTAATGTTGAATATACCTACACTGTCTTGAGTGTAAGATTCAGTGAGTTGGTTATCCATATTGATCCAATTATATATTCAACATTGAGAAAATAGTTAAGTTACCAGACATCTTCGAGCTACAACCTAGAAGAGTTTCATGGAGTGATAACAAGGACAAACTCCTAAAGTCAATTTTTAGGTCTAGAGAGTAATTCATGTTAGTTTTCTGAATCACATATCTGATTTATACTTCCAATAAAAATTATCTTTCACATGCATGCATGCATGAAAACCAATGCATGCCCAAAAAACAAGTAATTCCAAATTTGATTTTTTATGAACATAAATACACTAAGCTTAATAACATGCATGCACAACACAAACTTAAGCAAACCAATCACACCATTTGACACAATAAGTTTTGGGTAAATTACCCCTGGAAAAAACCCTTAAGGGAAGACCAACTAATGAGAGATTTTCTTGATTATTGAGCCCTCAGAGAAGTATGAAATTTAGAGCAGAAAATAACAACAATAAATGAATCTATACGCTGCCCTAAAATTCATGCCATTACCATGTGACGTAGACCTATTGGCCCTCGGGGCCGAGATCCTCTCACAGGATCGTTCTATATGCCCTTGAGCCGGATCGACTCTTTTGATTCCCACTGGAATCTGCAAAATTATCGATCCACAGGTCCTTTTCGGCAACTCGCAATCTCGTGAGTTTGCAAGTTGAGACTCCGACTCTTCCTCCTCCAAATCCACGATACCCAAGATCATGAAATGATTATGGCTCCTTCTTCATCAGCACCTTCCCCGCACGACCACTGGCTAGGCTAAGCACCAGCGCCTTTCGCCTCTCATGCCTTCGCGAGTTTAATGGTTCAACCTTTGGCACCTTTCCTTACGAACCCCCAAGAGGAGAGATTTGACTTTTCTCCTCTCGTTCTCGCTTCTCACGACTTCATGAGTTGAAGGCTTGAACTTTCGTTCCCTTATCTCCCGAGTTCCCGAGACACGAGAGGTCAACGGGGTGTTGACTGCTCCAAATGTGTGATGTGTATTCGCTGGTCTACTTTCCGGGCTCACCTCGCGATTCTGCCACGTGTCTCTTATGTACAACCTCGACACTTTGCGACTTCACCTTTCACGACTTGGGGCACTCAAACTTTGAGCTTTCACCTTGCGAAACCCCGAATTCGCGAGATCCCTAGATCTCTGCCACTTGTCCTTCTCCTAACGAACGACTGTGATTATTTCGCGACTTTGCTACTCATCGCTTCAGGACTTTCGGGATGAAAGCATGGACCCCTTAATCTTCGATATGCCGAAACGATGAAATTTTGACACGTCTTCTTCGTGGGTCCCACACGAAACTTCCCGCCTATTTTGGAATTTCGGACCTCGCGACTTCGCGAGTCCTGATGCTAAGCCTTCAGCTCCTCAACCTGTGAAACCCCAATACGGGTGATCTCGCGACACGTGTCCTTCCGATCGGACGGCTTAGATCCTTTCGCTATTTCGGGACTTCGCCTTTCGCGACCTCGCGAATATTGATGCAAAGATTTTGACCTTCCAGCTCCCGAAACCCTGAGATGCAAAATATGTGGGTGATCCAACAACTCCAACTTCTCCTGACTGTAGCTTCCCTGCTCCTCTGTGAGATCTGACGGCTTCCGTTGCTTTGCGACTCCTCCATGGAGGATTCTAACCATCAAATTCCTCCTTGACGATTTCTGCGAAATGAGCCATGTGTTCTTTCGCAAAACTTGTCCACCTGCGAAACGATATCGCTGCACCTTCTTCCAATACTTCAAGGCACTAAACTTTCTGAGTTTTTCTTCGACAACTGCGAAGACCCTATCCTTCCTGAGTTTTCTCCAACTCCGAGTCTTAAAGAAGACTCCTGCACACACTCCTTGTGGAAAATCCTTCAATTGCTTCAAAGAATTGAAGTCTTTCGACTTTGCACACTCCTTGTAGCAGTAGTCCTTCAACAATTTCTCAGGTTCACAAACTCTGAGGCTTAACTCGGCCTATGCACACACTTTGCATGGCTCCTGTGCCTAACTGCACTTTTGAGGAAATGAGAACAAAAGCTAACCCTTCTAAGCTTTCAGAGATAAAACTCTGAACTCTTGTCAACGCACTCCTTGCGGACAATTCAACTGCACTCCTTGCAGGAACTCTTGCTCAGATAGAGAAACAATTGAAACTCATTTCCCTTACTCTCTCTCTCTCTCACAGATTTCAGACATTTAACAATAAATCATACACACATAGCATAAACAACAAATGCATGACAGAAAGAGTAAAACATTCCTAAGCACAACATTCAACAACGCATACACAAAGAATATCACAACACCATGAATCTGAGTCAAAGCTCTTTGTATTAATCCAAAACTTCTGTACATGGGTGCTTTCAACTACAACTCTTTGCTCTCTTCTCTATGCTCTATGCTCATAATCTTGACAATAATAATACAACTATACAATGAGGGTGTCTATATCCCGTTTCCCTCTTGCGCTCTAAAACTGTCTAATCTAAGCATTAAATTCTATCTACCTACATTAACTTTGCGTAAATACCTCTATCTACTTCAGACGAGAGTGGGATGCTCAAGGTATGATTACAATAATACAATCATGCCTCCACTTAATGACTGCATTAATATTTCAAAACATTTAAAAAAAAATATGCTCGGTGCTTTTCCAGCTATCTCTTATCTCCACGCTGGCTCGCTGCTGGCTATGTTTGCACGTCCTTGCGATGCTCTTGCATCATACTCCCTCGCTTGAAATTTTTCATGGGCTCCTGTCCATGAGCTCATGCACGGTCTGTCCATACTTCTATATTTCGGCTTCGTTCTCCCAGCTGGCATCTTCAACTGGATGGCCCTTCCACTTGACCAAGTATTCTAAGTATTCTTTTTTCCTGGTCCTCTTACCAACTCTTTTGTCTAGTATGTGCTCCATCTACGGCTTCTCTGCAACTGGCATCTACTTTGTCCACTGAATCTCTGGCTGTTCATTTCCTGCTTCTGGTTCCTCAGCTTTATAAGGGTACAAATATGAGACATTGAATATTGGAGAAATTCCGATCCCATCGGGTAATTCAATCTCATATGCATTTGCCCCAAATTTCTTCAAGACCTTACATGGTCCGATTTTCTTTATCTTGAGTTTATGATATGTTCCCCTCAGGAACATTTCCTTCCTCAAATGTGCAAGGATCAAATCGCCAACCTCAAATTGAAGTTGTCTCCTGCGTTGATCTGCCCTGCATTTATATTCTTGGCTTGAATGTTGTAATCGCTCCTTCACTTGGCTGTGAAGCTCCTTCATTGCTTCTGCTGCGAAATCTTCTGCACTAGTGCTCCTAGTCGCAGTCTGTTCTGAATCCCTCAGCTTAGAAACTCCTCTTGGCTGCATGCCATAGACAATCTGAAATGGAATCTGTCCTGTGCTTCTATTAAGCGAGTCGTTAGAAGCAAACTCTGCCTGTGGTAATATGTTATGCCACTGACTGTGGTGTTCTGTCACCAAACTCCTCAATAAGTCTCCCAAACTCTTGTTCACGACTTCTGTCTGTCCATCCGTCTGAGGATGATAAGCTGAACTAAACGACAAGTTTGTTCCCAGCTTCTTCCATAAGGTTCTCCAGAAGTTCCCTACGAACTTAGTGTCTTGATCTGAAACTATGCTTCTTAGCAAGCCGTGAAGTTGAATGACTTCTTTGAAAAACAGATTCACAATGTGAGTTGTGTCACTGGTTTTCTGACATGGAATGAAATGTGCCATTTTGGAAAATCTATCCACCACCACAAAGATTGAGTCAAACCCTCTTTGTGTTCTTGGCAACCCCAATATGAAGTCCATGCTAACTGCATCCCACGGTCTGTCAGGTATGGGTAACAGTTGATAAAACCCTGCATTCTGTCTCTTCCCTTTTGAATGCTGACAAATTCTGCATCTATCCACGAATCTTTTGACGTCTGCTTGCATTCTTGGACAAAAATATGACTCATTCAACTTTGCGAACGTCTTGTCATGACCGAAATGCCCGACCAATCCTCNGTGTTTCTCCTTCAGTAAATTCTCCCTCATGGAGCATTTTGGAATACAAAGCTGATTACCTTTAAACAATAATCCTTCCTGGATCATGTATTCTTCCCATTGGCTTCTATCCCTGAGAATTGGATTCTCAGCTGCTTCATACGCCTCTTTAAAATCTGGATCATCTCTATACACGTCCTTGAGATCATCAAAACCCAATGTTTTGACTCTGAACTTCTGCAATAACAAACACTTCTTGCTCAAAGCATCAACAACTTTGTTAGCAGTACCAGAAATATGTTTAATCACAAAAGTGAAATTTTGCATATACTCAACCCATTTAACATGTCTTTGATTCAACTTCTCCTGTTGAGTCACAAATTGCAATGCATGATTATCACTGTATAAGACAAACTCTTTAGGAATTAAGTAATGTCTCCATTTCTTCAATGCCTATATAATAGCATAGAATTCCTTATCATACGTGGAGTATTTCACTTTTGCTTCATTCAACTTCTCGCTGAAATATGCTATCGGCCTGTCTTCTTGACTCAAGACTGCCCCTATTGCAAATCCACCTGCATCGCATTTCACTTGGAATGTCTTTTGGAAATTAGGCAACACCAGGATTGGTTGTTCCGTAATTTTTCTTTTCAACAAATTAAAACTCTTCTCAGCCTCTTCTGTCCAGTGAAAAAATTTGTGTCTCTTCTTCATTGTGTCCATCATCGGTGCACTAATTCCACTGAAATTCCTGATGAACTTCCTGTAGAAACTAGCCAATCCATGAAAACTTCGTACTTCAAAGATATTCTTTGGTGACGGCCAATTCTTGATTACCTCCACCTTATCCGGATCCATCCTCAACTTATCTGCATAAATAACAAACCCCAAATAAATGAGCTCCGTCTTCATGAATGAGAATTTCTTCATGTTTATCAGCAGCTTCTCCTGTTGTAACCTCTGCATCACTGTAGCCAAATGTTTCAGATGCTCTGCCTTTGTTTTGCTGAAAATCAGTATGTCATCAAGGTACACAATGACAAATTTTCCGATGAAATCCTTCAGGACTTCATTCATCAATCTCATGAAAGTACTCGGCGCGTTTGTTAAACCAAACGGCATGACAAGCCATTCGTATAACCCTTCATTGGTTTTGAATGTTGTCTTCCATTCGTCACCTTCCCTCATGCAGATTTGGTGATAACCACTTTTTAAATCAATCTTCGAAATTTTTTTGGCCCCACTCAAGCAATCCATCAAATCATCCATCCTTGGCAATGGAAATCTGTACCTGATGGTTATCTTGTTGATCGCCCTCAAGTCAGTACACATCCTATCGGCCCTATCGGCCCTCGAGTCAGTACACATCCTCCAGCCTTCGTCTTTCTTCGGATTGAGTACTGTCAGAACAACACACAGACTCAAGCTTTCTCTGACCAAACCTTTGTCCAACAAATCTTGGACTTGTCTTTTGACCTCTTCATTCTCCTGCGGCGTCAATTTGTATGCTATTTTGTTTGGAAAACTAGCTCCTGGTATGAGGTCAATGCGATGACTCACACTTCTAATCAGTGGCAACGAACGAGGTAGTTCGTCCACTACTATGTCAGCGAACTCTTCCAGCAGTTCCTAAACCTCTTCTGGTAAATCATCTACCCTTGTGCTGGTTAAAACAATCTTTGGCTTCCTGACCACAATGAATTGCGGCTCCTCCTTCTTCTTAACCTCTGTAAGAAGTTCCTTCCCACTCATGAGAAGTACAGTGTTGCTTACTTCATGCTTTATTTCTTTATCTTTGATCGACAACAGCATGTGAGTCCTCCCATTATTCTCTAGGGTGTAGGTGTTCATTCTCCCATCATGAATCACATTCCTGTCATATTGCCATGGTAGACCCAAAAATAGATGACAAACATCCATAGG
>SNQJ01S0043184.1:70980-87095 GCA_010110895.2 Picea sitchensis | reverse complement strand
AAATTTTTATTATGAACTTTAGCTAAGTCAACATTAATTATTAATTAATTAATGTGATTATGAGAAAAAGTCACTTTATAAAAATAAAGTAAGCCTGAGAAAGTTTTCAGATGAGTTTTGCATGATTTGACTATGAGCCAATGAAAAAGCACCTATTCAAGCAACCACAATTCAACACTCCCTCTTAGTGAGGAAGGTGTTCTGCACCACCCTTGGCTTATCTTTGTAGAACACAAACTTCTCGTTGATCAAAGATTTCGTGAGGATTTTCGCAACCTACTCATTTGTAGAAATGTACTGAAGCTTCATATCTCCTCTCTGAACATAGTCTCAGATGAAGTGATATTTGATCTCTATATCCTTGAACCTGTCACGGAACACTGGATTCTCCAAGAGTTTAAAGAAACTTTTATTATCATAGTGAATGGCAGTCAGCTGCAACTTCCAACCAAATAATCCAATGAGTAACTTGTGAAGCCATATGGCCTCACAACTCTCATGATTGACTGCCATATACTCTGCCTCTTCATAGCTTAATTCCATTGACTTCTGCATCCTGCTGAACCAAGACACAACTGTCGATCCCAAGCTGAAGCAACACCCTAAGGTGTTTTTCCTGTCAATTGCAATGCCTTCCTAGCCCGAGTCTGTGTAACCCATGAATCTAACTCCACCCCATTGAATATAGCTCAACCCATAATCTACTGTAACTCATAGGTACTTGAGCACATGTTTTGCTGCCACCCACTGCACCATCCTCATCTCAACCATGAACTAACTAAGGGTGTTGACAACAAAACAAATATTTGGTTTATTGTTGACTAGATACATCAAAGAAACAATCAACCACCGATACGAGGTAGGATCGACCAACTCAGACTCAAAAGCATCCAACTTCTTCAAGTTGGTTGTCATAGGCATAGACATAGGTGTATACATAGGCCTGCAATCCATCATCTCAAATCTCCTCAAGATATCCACTGCATATTTTCCTTGTCTCAAGAAAATATAACCTGTCCTCTTGCACACCTCCAATCCCATAAAATAATGCATCAACCCGATGCCCTTCATTTTGAATTCCGAAGCAAGATCTCACTTGCATGTCTAGATGAGATTCTCTGACCCAGTAAGAAATAGATCATCTACATACAGGACAAGAATGAGATGATCCTCACCAACTAAAATGTAGTAAAGGTTGGGGTGCACCTCACTCTTCTGAAATCCCAGCTGTTGCAAGTAGATATCGATCCTCAAATACCAAGATTTGGGAGATTTTTTGAGCACGTACAATGCTTTTGTTAACCTGCATACATGTACTCTCTCCCATGCACCTCAAATCCCTGAGGCTACTTGATGTACACCTTCTCTTCAATGATCCCATTAAAAAAATCAGTCTTTACATCCATCTTATGTAGCCTCCAACACATCTTTGTTGCAATGGAAATGACCAACTTGATAGAAGTGTACCTCACAACTGGTGTGAAGGTCTCCTCATAATCAACTCCCCCTGTTTGTGAGAACCCTCTCGCCACAAACCTTGCTTTGTATTTCTCCACACTTCCATCTACTACATGCTCGATCTTATAGATCCACTTCGAACCAACCACAAACATCATTCTTCATGATTGAGGAATACTCCTCCACTATGGAATCCTAACACACCTGTCACTCTGAAGCCTCTTCAAAGCTAGAAGGCTCAGAATCAATATTGTCACACATGATTTCCATGTAAGTGGAACACTTCTCCGATGGCCTGATCTCCCTGAAAGTTCCCTTAGGTGCCACATGCTTCTCTGCATCTTTCAAGGTCTCTTGAATCCATCTTGGCCTCTTCTTCCCTGAAGTGGTAGTGGCCTCTTATGTGGAAGGATCTTCCTACTCCTCCCAATCTGAAGACCAAGGATCCAAAACCTGTGTTGTAGATCTCTCCCCAAAATTTGGAGCCTCTTGCTCCTTTGTCTTTGCTAGAGGTGAATCATGCAACCTCCTAAAGGCCCTATCCTCCCAGAACTTCACATCCCACCTCACAATTATTTTCCTCAGTGAAGGAATATAGATCCGATAAGACTTTGAAGTCTCACTATACCTAACAAGTATGCCTTTGTCTGTAGTGGGCTCAAGCTTCGTCCTCTTCTTTGAAGGGATATGAGAATATGTAAGACACCTAAAAATATGAAGGTGTCCAATCTCAGGCTTTCTTTCAGTGAAAGCCTCCTCAAGAGTCTTGCTCCCCAACACCCTATGAGGACTCCTGTTATGAATGTAGACTATTTTATTTCCTACTTCTGCGCACAAGAACATGGGTAGATCCTGGTCATGTAGCATGGCCTTCGTAGTCCCAATGATGGACCCGTTCTTTCTTTCTGTAACCCTATTTTTCTTAGGGACATACAAAACTATTAACTCCTTCTCGATTCATGCCCATGTACAAAATCTCTTGAAATCATTAGAGGTATACTCACCCCTATTGTCAGATCTCAACACGTTAATCTTCCTTCTTGTTTGATTTTCCACAAGAGCCTTAAACCCTTGAAATCTCTTGAAGACCTCATCCTTGGTATTCCTAAAATAGATCCAGGTCTTCCTGAAATAGATCCAGGTCTTCCTGGGGGAATCATCAATAAAGGTAACATAATAATGGTATCCAACCAAGGACACAACTGACATTGACCCACACACATCTGAGTGTATTAGATCCAATATCCCCTTAGATCTGTTGTCACTTGTTGGAAATGCAGTTTTGGTATACTTCTTGAGTGCACACCCCTTGCACACACCCTAATGATCCACATGGAACTCTAGTAAACCATTCATAATCTCCTTCAACACATTAAAATCCCCATGGTGCAAGTGTGCGATCCTCTTATGACATAACTCACACAAGTCACTGCTACTGCTATGAAACAATGCCTGATCTAGTTGGAACATGAGCTTGTATAAATTCTCTTGAATGATCCCAATCACCTTAGCTATCCTGGAATTGGATCCTCTAGGATGAATGATTACCTTTCCATCTCGAAAAATAATCTCATGCCCACTATCCTCTATGGATTAAATTGAAATAAGGTTTTTTTCCAACCCTGGAAGATACAACACCTTCTTCACTCTCATCGACAGCTGGGACTCCCTCTGAAACATGACTATTCCTCATCCAAATGCTTTGATCATTGAGTCATATCCAAGCTCGATCTCACAATCTACATTACCCTCTAATATATCTGTGAAGTATTCCCATACTCCCCTCATATGACTGGAAGCACCACTATCAATGAACCACACACCAATGGGTACTGATGTCGAAGAGGGGCTTGCCACTAATGATAAATCTTTCTCAAACTTGGTGAAAAACACATCCAACTCTGTTGAAGCCACAACCTTTGGCTTCCCCTTCTTCTTCTTATTTGGACATTGACTAGCATAGTTCCCTATGACATGCAAAGCATTTCACTTTGCTCATGTCTCTCTTCTTCTCACCCTTTGAGGTAGCCCCACCATTGGAGCTTTTCTTGGCCCTGCCTTTTCCCTTTCCCATTAGAGCAACATTCTTCTCATCATCACCCTGATGTTGTCTTGTATGGATGAATCCCACTCTCCTCTCCTCCTGTGTGAAATCATCCCATAATCTTTCTCAATCGAGAAGTTACTCTTTGGAAACAATTCCATGGAAAAAAGCATCCCATGGTTTAAAAAATCCTTTCAATGTTGTTCTAACCAACTCCCGATCCTCAAAATTTTCCCCAAAAACACCCAAATCATCACTCATCTGAGTGATTTTAGTGAGATATGATGTAATTATATCAGATCTAGACATATTCAAGCTGTGAAGGTTCTCTCGTAACACCATCTTATTATTTTGGTTTCTACTTTGATAAGGTTTCGTCAAGGATGCCCACATATCGTATGCATGCATATTCTCGGTCACATGTAGGATGATATGATCCTTCACAATGTCTAAGATGATTCTTTTGGCCTTCAGATTCTTCTTCTTGTAAACGTCCAAAAGCACTACATCAATAGGAATAGTCTGGGTCTTCTCAACAATAACCCAAAGCTCACTTTCCTCTAACAACAATGCAATTGTTTCTTTCCAGGGGATGAAATTTGATGCCCCCTCCAACCGGTCCTCGAATCTCAAACCGATTGCCATATTCCCTGAAAAAATTGATACACTGAGCCCACAACCTCCCGATGAGAATAACCTGCAACACTCTGCTGATCCTTGTGCCAAAGCCTTTGGTTTCTTTCAGAGATGATGCTCTGATACCATGTTAGTTTTCTAAATCCTAGATCTTATTTACACTTCCAATAAAAATTAACTTTCAGATGCATGCATGCACGAAAACCAATCCATGCATGAAAAACAAGAAATTCCAAATCTGTTTTTTTATGAACATAAATACACCGAGCTTAATAACATTCATGCATAGTAGAAACTTTAGCAAACCAATCACACCATTTGACAAAATAATTTTTGGATAAATTACCCCAAGAAAAACCCTAAAGGGAAAACCAAAAAATGAGACATTTTCTTGATTAGTGATCCCACATAGAAGTTTGAAATTTACAACAATAAATGAATCTGTATCCTGCCTTGGAATTTGTGCCAATACCATGCAAAAATTTTCAACAACTGTATGACTTGTATGCTACCTTGGAAATCATGCCAACACCTTTCTAATGCTGTACATCTTGCATGCAATGTCAAATGCTTCCTTGGGACTCATGCAACCAACCACATGTGCTCACTACCTTGGGAAACATGCCCACACTATTTGGCGAAATCTACTGTATGGATGTGATACCTAGGGAAGTGCACCATCCTTGGAAAATGCACCAATGACTTGGGAAATGCGCTCAAGATGTTTCATGCAAATTTTCTCTCTTCCTCTTCTCCTCAACTCTCACTTACACTTGTCACAATAATGAGTCAATTTCACTTTTTCTAGCTTCTTTTACCCCCATATCTCCAACCTTGTGATCATCACCTCGATCGATCTAGATAAAAAATGAACTTTAGCTAAGCCAACATTAAATATTAATTAATTAATGTGCTTTTGAGAAAAAATCACTTCATAAAAATAAAATAAGGTTGAGAAATTTTCTGGACAACTTCTACATGCTTTGACTCTAAGCCAATGCAGAAGCACCTATCTGAGCTACCACAATTTAAAAACTCATTGACCAATGGAATACAAATAGGGATTCAAGTCAAGGGTATAGATTTGGGATTGACAAAGGGAATCCAGTCTCTTCATCTACAAGCGTTAGTCTTTCCAGGTGTTAGGTGGCAAGGTAGAATGTTTTAATGGAAATATTAGGTTTCTTGTATAATTCATTAGTGCAAGTGATCCATGTGGACATCGATGGCCACCCATCTATTCCACTGGCTCAAAATACATTTTCCATCTTGGCATTTTTTCTACAGTTTTTTGGGTCCCAAATTTTTGGGGTCGTTTTGAGGCCCTAAATTACATTTTTTTGGCTTGTCAGTACCTTGTAAGTTATGAAAGACAAATGTTAGGATGAACATAATGTGTACTTATCGGATATAACTTTTCGACAAGGTATTAGCACCCAAAATGGAGATCGTATGAAAATGTTGTTCCCTAGGGAAGTTGACGTATCAACTATCCCCATCGGGGCCCACAAAACTTTTGGCATTTCATCTCATGGGTTGGGGTTTTGGATGTTTAGGGTTTTGTCATTTATTCTTTATGTTAAAAAGTCCTTTGGAGCCTCATTGTAGTCATCTTCTTACGAATGCGCATATCCATAACATCTCTTCTCATAGATAAGATACCACCATTCTAGCAAGTTCATTTCACTTTGTATTTTCCTTTACAGTCTCTGCTTATTTCATTCTTTAATATAAATTGAGTATTAATGTATATCTGTATTCTTATCCTATTTTTGCAATTCGTTTTATTTTCTCATAAATCTGTATAAGTGGTATCAGAGCAGTTTTCTCTTTATTTTCTTCTCTGTGCATGTCCTCAATGAGGTTAGGTTATAAGGCATTGGGACTTGAAGTAGTTGAACCCTTGGAAAAATGTCCTCGTTGACCTCGACAACCGCCCATGGAAGAGGAAAAAAGAGTCGAGGGAGAAGAATATCCTATTAAGCTATTTCTCACAAAAGTCCTTGCACAATAGAGGTTTAAGATGATGGACAATTTCTCCCAAATCCTTCGATGATTGCTGACAACAATAGATGCATCTTCATCAAGCCACCACTTTGGAGGTGATGCCCCCTTCAAGGTACATGTTAATTTTTATATTATCGTATTTGAAGGTCAAATAGATGTGGATGCCTTGGAAGAGTGGTTAAATCTACTAGAAGGTTATTTCTCTATCCACAATTTTTCCAATAGGGAAAATATCACTTTTGCACTCCTTAAGGCTGTCCCCCATGTCAAACATTGGTGGGCAACTTACTATGAGAAAAACTCCACATAGGAGTCTAGAATATTTTTGGCTGAGCCCTCTTGGGACTCTTTTATGGATGTCATCAAGGAACAATATTACCCTATTTGAAACTATGATGATCAGTACATGAGATGGACCATAGTGCGTCATAATAGGGACCAAACAGTGTCGGAGTTCACAAACACCTTCCATACTTTGTGCACCAAGTTGGGTATCAGAGACTCCCAATGAAATCTGGTTCTAAAATATAGTGGGGGTCTATATAGGTACATCCAAACATAAATGGAGTTTTTTTACATCTCATCGTTGGGAGCCACTTATCGATAAGATGTAAAAATTCAAGCAAAAATTTAAGCAAAGGAATAAGCAAGAGTTTGGATATGTAAATGGATCACAAAAAAAGCAGGGAAAGGGTGGCCCCAAGACACAAAACAAAGGACAAAATAAGGATGGACAACCTCGGTACAACCAATCTAAGGAAAGATTAAACAAGGGTAGTGGGAAGATGAAGAAAACATTGGGAAGTGGTGCGAGTTCCATAAAATCCCCTTGCACAACACCGATGAATGTTGCTCGAAGAAGTCATTGGTGGTCAAGATGAAAGCCTCAGAGTTCGATCTAGTCTTGGACTCTAATTTAGAGCCAAGAAAGGGGAAGTGGATCATTGATGCAGAACCCAGTGCCACAATCACTACCACCAAGATCCAACCAAATGTACCAGAAGAGTTGGAGAAAGGTGATCATCTTTTTCACTTGTAAATGTGGGTGAAGGGGGATTTGCTACATTTCATTGTTGATAGCGGAAGCTAAAAGAACCTCATATCAATAGAGGTTGTAAAGTGGTTGGATTTTCCAACAACACCACATTTGCATCTGTACATGTTATGATAAATCTTACCCTACAGACATGCTAAGCTCCCCTTTGGACCAAGAACCCTATCTTTGGTCCAAATACAAAAGTGAACAAGTGGTTATTACTTTCCCTATATATCTAACTCAATCAATAAAGAAAGAGAGAAGAAGAATGTGGCATACCTTCTTGCGATGTTCTTCCTCACTGCTCCAATCCTTGGGTTTGATTTCGAAGCTCCTCAACACAAATGAAGTCCTAAAAAGACTAGCAAAGGAACTCTTCTTCCTACTCTATATGATTAGACAAAGCAGATCTATCTGTGAATACTGAAATGAAAATAGACAAGAAAATGTAGAACGCATGAACTTGAAGGGAATAAGCCAAATTTATATTAATTGGAAAGCTAAAAAGAGGCACTTACAAAGCATGCTTGATGATGCAACACTTCTCCAAGCTCTCCTTGTCCAACCCTTGCATGACAACCTCGAAATCAAAATGTCGATGCTTCTCCCAAGATCAAAGGTTTGATATTTGAATTCTTCTCTCTTCACCTTGGAAATACCTTCAATATATAGGCTTGAGAGGCACAACCACCATGATCTAATGAAGGATATGGTTGAGGATATGGATCCTTAAGTTAAGATTTGGATCCTAAGATGAAGCCATAGTATAGGAGTTGACCACAACAACCCTCATCCAAGTCAAAGCTAGCCCTTAGAAAGAGGTGGGAGATCCCATATTCTCCTCTAACAATACTAATGCTTCCCCTGAGTGAGAGATAGAGTGCCATTGGCACCCCCTAAGCATGTCTAGAGGAGCACTGACGCCCCCTTAGCATGGGTAGGGGAGCGCAACCCTTCTAAAATGCTAAAAACTGGTCAATTTTTCCAAGAAAAAGGTATGTTTCGGCTGTCGAATGATAATGCTTCTTCTTCCAACATGACTTAGGGATTGTGGAAAATGTATTTATGGTGTCAAGGGGTTGTGACACTTAGCAAAGTGAATGCGACACTAGGTAACATGCATACGACACTTGCGACAGTGCATGCGACACTTAACGAGGTGCATATGTTACTTTGCGACACTTGTGACACTTAGGGTGCAACAGTTAAGTGTGACATTTTGGTGTGTAATAGTACAACATTGGGTGGCTCAACCAAGGATGAGATCTCCATGTCAACCAACAATGTTTCCTGTCCTGTCATCAATCCCTTCACATACAAGGTATTTTGTGATGTTGCCCCACTTGAAGTTTGTGATGTTCTTTTAGGTCAGCCATATATGTTGAAACATCATGTTGTATATGAGTCTAGACCTTGTAGTGTCATTTTTATTGTGTGCATACAACTGTATAGGATACCAGAGGTAGCTCCACCTATTTCAATTTATTTTGTCTCAACTAAGCAATGCATGAAGGTCATATCCCAAACTAGGAAATTTTTCCTCTTCATGATTTTCTCTCAAAGTGAACAGAAGATCGTGGCCACATCCATGGCCTTCACACACTGCTCCTCTATGCAACAACAAGTGAACAAAGTTGTGGAAGAATATCGAGACATCTTCACCTCACGTACCGGGGTGCCTTTGCACTGTTAGGTCAAGCATTCAATTGAATTGACCCCTCTAATGCCTTTGCCTAATGGGCTAGTGTATCGACACTCTCTCTTGTAAAATGAGGAAATCAAGAACCATATTTAAGAGCTACTCCAAAAAGGGCACATTTGACCAAGATCCTCACCCTTCGGAAACCCAATCGTGCTCATGTTGAAGAAATATGGGACCTGACAACTTTGTATTGATTATAGATCTTTGAACAAAATCACAGTCAGGAACCGATATCCAATTCCTAAAATTGATGAACTTCTCAACTAGATGAAGGGGCCAAAGTACTTAGTAACATCGATTTGAAGTATGACTACCACCAGGTTCCCATAGAACAAACTGATGTATTAAATACTACTTTCAAGTCTAAAGAAGGTATTTTTGAGTGGTTGGTCATGCCCTTTGGCTTGACGAATGCCCCAACAAATTTCATGAGGTTGATGGATGACATATTGAAACCCTTCACCAAATCCTTTATGGTTGTATATCTAGATGACATCCTCGTCTTCAACAAGAATTGGGAAGAACACTTGCACCACATTCAACGAGTCTTCCATACTTTGTGGCAGCACAAGCTATATGCTAACCTAGATAAATTCTCCTTTGGAATTAACAGGGTCTAATACCTTGGCTATATTGTACATGAGAATGGGGTGCATGTTGATCCAACCAAGATCCAAGTTATTTGTGACTGTTCGGCCCCGACAACACTCACCGAGCTTTGGGTATTTTTAGGCCTTGCCAACTTCTATTGCATATTCATATTGGGGTTCTCCCATATCACATGGGCTCTCAACCAAGTGACCAAGGGTGGTTGGAAAGAAAAATTTGTGTGGGGAAGGTCACAATAGAAATCCTTTGATGATATAAAACATCACTTATGCTCAACCACAATGCTTTCCTTACCTGATTTGAAACAACCATTTGAGATTGAGACATATGCTTTTGATTATGCTGTTGGTGCTTTTGTCACTCAACACGGTCATCTAGTGGCCTATCATAATGAGACACTCTAACATGCCATCTGTAAGTACCCCACATATGAAAAATAAATTTATTCCATTGTACAATCCTGCTGCGAATGGAAGCATTACATTCTAGGTAAGGGGACAATCATCCATATGGATCACAAGCCTATGTAGTTCATGCAGACACAAGGAAAATTGTAGAGTGACCAAAATCAAAAGTGGTCTATGTAATTGTAGCAGTTTCTCCTCAACATTAATTATAAGAAAGGGAACACCAATTGCATTGTTGATTGCCTCAGTCGACCTCCAGTTGGTACACTAACCACAATGCTTGACTCTTGTGGGCATGAGACCTCTGGGTGGTCCCAACTCTATGATAGTCATCCTTAGTTTGCTATGACCTACCAGATGTTGGGAACATGCATGACCATTACCGACTTTCAAATAACACAACATCCACACATAACAACAAGATTTACGTGGTTCACCCTCTCCCTAGGGCTACGCCCACATAACTGTGTTTCTTGATATATTAGATGAAAACATACAGTTCTATCTGCGCACTTAGCTGGAGATCCTCTCTCTCTCTCTCTTCCTCTCCTTCTCCCCTCTCTACGCACCCAACTGCAGGGTTGATCTTCACACCTAGCTGAAGATCTCACAATACAAGAATTCACTCTTACAGATCAATCTCTCTATGTCACAACAACCAATGACGAACCCCTCTCAACTCTTCTAAACCTATTTTTATACATTTCATGACTCTTAGAAAGCCCTAGGCCGAAGCCTAGGTGTCAATACACTAGATGATAAAACCCTAGGTGCCAAAACCCTAGGTCCACATGACCCGCATTTTAAGGGCTTCACCAACCTGTTCTTCCTTCTTCTCTGCGAGGTGCTCCAAGGCACCCATTGGTGTCTTCTTCTGCTTGCTGAGTTGTCTATGATCCATCTTCTTTGCTACTTTGTCTTCCTTGACCTTCTCTTTCAACGACTTGCTTTTCCTTTACCCTGTTCCTTCTTTTATGCTTCTTTAGCCACTTCGACCCTTCCTCGGTTTGTATGCCTTCCGCGCACTTCATGCTTTGTCTTCCTTCCTTAATATTCATTTTATTATATAACCAAGGGCCAACAGGCCCCCAAAACTCACCCGTGACTCGTCCCAAGTCACTGCAGGGTTGA
Source organism: Picea sitchensis (assembly GCA_010110895.2). Taxonomy (NCBI): domain Eukaryota; kingdom Viridiplantae; phylum Streptophyta; class Pinopsida; order Pinales; family Pinaceae; genus Picea; species Picea sitchensis. The sequence continues at coordinate 76,065 of SNQJ01S0043184.1, read as the reverse complement.
ATCTTCTGTATTACTTCAATTGCAGACTGCATGGAGAAGACTGTGCTTTCTGCTCTGTCCCTCCCCAATCTTGTGCAGACTGTCTTTTCTTTGTCTAGTACCCAATTTCAACTACACTTGGTACCTAGGCCCTTCATCCTGTGCTTTTATTGAGAGCTGCGAGGCAACTGGTTGTCATAATATATTTTCAATTGGCTCCCATTTGCCAAACCATCTTTCCATTCCCCATTAAGGGTCTTCAACTGCGCAACTCCTCCTTCTATAACATAGGAAACTTTGAATGGTCCTAGCCAATGTGTCTTGAACTTCCCTGGATGCTTCATGAACTTTCTTTCATATAACAGTACCAAATCTCCTTGCTTAAATTATTTCTTCTTGATATGTTTGTCATGGTAATCCTTTTCTTGTTCTTTTTGTACTTGTTGATGAAATCCTGCAATGAACCTGTCTTCCTCCAGTTCCAACAACTGCCCAAGCCTGTCTTGAATAGTTTCGATGTCATCCATACTTGTAGATGCTGTAATTATTAAACTAGGAACCAGGTATTCCATAGGTACCACTGCTTCCAAGCCATAAACTAACTTAAATGGGGTCTACATTGCTAACTTTTTGCAAGTAGTTCTATAAGCCCATAATACAGTTGGAATTCTCATATCCCAATCATCTCGGTTAACACTGCAAATCTTAGTCAGTGTTGTCTCCAAGATCTTATTGAAAGATTTGACCGTACCATTCTCCTATGGGTGGTATGGAGTGCTCTTCTGATGGTGAACTTCGAATTCCTGAATCAAGGCTTCAATAGTTTTGTTGATGAAATGCGTGCCTTGATCACTCATAAGGATCTTCGGGCATCCGAATCTGATTAAAATATCCTTAAAGATGAACTACGCAGCTGTGGTTGCACTACAATCCTTAATTGTTCTTGCTTATGCCCATCTGGTCAAATATTCTGTAGCAGTGATAATGTATCGAGCTCCTGTGCGCTTTCCTGGTGGGTTGATAGGTCCCACAAAGTCAATAGCCCATTTTGCAAATGCCTGTAAGGTTAGATGAGGTGTTAAAGGCATCTCATCCCTTCTGGAAGGTTTCCCTATCCTTTGGCATACATCGCAGGCTCTATAGTATTCCTTAGCATGCTTGTGTAAAGTAGGCCACTAGAGGCCAGCTCTAAGAACCTTATGCGTTGTTTCTTTCCCTGCATAATGTCCTCCTGCGATGCCTTCATGTTCTTCTGCAATAATAAATGGTCTTTCTGCCTCCATAACACATCTCCTCAAGATCTCATCTGGTTCCATCTTATATAACTATCCAGCTATAAGTTGAAAGTCTGCAGTGCGGACTACCAACTGTTTCTTCTGAATAACTATATACTCACGAGGTGCCATTCCTGTGGAAAAAAACTGAACTATCGCGATGAAGTGATCATCGAATTTTCTGATGGCCAACAACTGTGCATCTGGTAGTGTATCCTCCAGACTGGTAGGTTCCTCGGCATGTTTTAACCTGGATAAGTGATCAAGTCCTTTATTCATTCTTCCTGGCTTTATCACAATCTCAAAGTCATACTCCTGGAATAGTAGTATCCATATGCATATTCTATCCCCCAACATTGGCTTGTTGACTAAGTAATTCAATGCAGAATGATCAATGAACATCTTAAAATGTCCTCCCAACAAACAGTGTCGAAACTTATGCAGCGCATATACCATAGCTAAGCCTTCTCTTTCAGTGATAGTATAATTCTTTTCAGCTGTAGAAAGCTTCCTGCTAGCAAAGGCTATAGGGTGGTCGATATATCCCTCTCCTGGATGTGCTAAGACTGCTCCTAGTGCAATGGATGAATCATCGACATGAACATTGAACTCCTTACTCCAATCTGGAAAAACTAAGATAGGCACAGTGACCATTTTCTGCTTTAGTGTGTCAAATCTCTATTGGCATTCCTCTATCGATGGAAATTTACTATCTTTCTTTAGTAGCTTCTCCATGGGTGTTGTTATCTGGGCATAGCCTTTAATAAGCTTTCTATAATATCTAGTGTGTCCTAATGCAGTGCGCAGCTGTTTAACTGAAGTAGGAGGAGGTAGATCAACAATGATGGCAATCTTGGAAGGATCTACCAACAACCCCTGTTTGCACACAATATGTCCTAACAACACTCCAAAGGGTGAAAAGAAAATACATTTCTTTAGATTCAGGGCAATCTGATATTGCCTGCACTTATCTAACATTAATCTCAGACATTCAATATGATCTTTCAGTAGACTAAAAATGGTCCATTCATCAAAATATGCTTCCAAAAACTTATGTAAAAACTCCTTAAATGCTTCGACCACCACCATGGAAAAGATGGCTGGTGCATTATTCAACCCAAAAGGTATTACAGTGTACTGAAAGGAACTCCATTCTGTTGCAAATGTAGTCTTATGTTGGTCTTCCATAGCAATTATGATTTGGTGATAGCATGAAAATCCATCTGTGAATGAATAGACCTCTTGTCCTCCTACATTATCTAGAACATCATCAGTAAAAGGTGTAGGAAATGGATCATGTAGACATGCATCATTCAACTTCCTTAGATCTACACAGATTCTAATTTCTCTGGACTTCTTATCCTGAACCACCATAGGGATGATCCATCTGGATTCTTCAACAGGTTCTATGATTCCTGCTTCCAACATTCTATCTGATTCAATATTAACTTTCTGCTTGTACTTGGGATTCAGTCTGTTAGGTCTCTGCTTCATAGGTCTTGCATCTGCTCTCAGAGGGATCTTCATTTCTCCCATGGGCCCTTTAATGCCCTCCATGTCTGTGAACTTGGTTGGAAACAAGTCTTGATACTCATGCAACAGTTCTGTGATCTTACTAATAATATCATCATCCCAATAATCTCCAACGTTTGATAACTTAGGTGTTTGCTCTGTTCCAATATTAATTTTCTTGATTTTAATAGGCTACCCAAAAAAAGGTAATTCAATCCCTGGTCCTTCTATGTCTCTTTTTCCTTCAGTTTCTGAGATGTTCACATTCCTAGGATCATCATCTTCACCAACATTAATATTATAACAACCCTATAACCGTTGAAGTGACGTAGTCCATTCATCTTCTTCTTGTTCAAGAGGGAGTTTAAATACTTCCTCAAAGACCTTCTGTCTTACAATTTGTAAATCCTGTTCTACTGTAGGGTACTAAATTTCAAATAGGAACGTAGCTATAAATTTCTGGGTCATGCCATACCAATCTATAGTAGCTAGGCGCAGTTATGCTTGAAGATACTAGTTGATAGGTGTAGTGTCTAAGGTGTTAATGAACTTCTGTACCCATTGTTATTTAGGAATGCTGCTCTAGGCTTCCTCATAACTTCACGCATGGTCCTTAGAAAAACTCTAACTTGTGTATCAAACTTCACATCCTTCAACTTGGTTTGAAAAGCGCACTATCAATAAGGTGCGACATTGTACCCACTCTGTGATTTTCTTCTTGTGTGTCCCCCACCATCTAGCTGGTGTTGCTTTCAATGCTTCATCTAGTGCCAACATCCTCTGTTGTACTGGTACAATTCTCTCAAATTCAGCTAGAAATATCTCTAAATGATTCAAACCATCAAATGTTGGAAGATTACTTACTTTTGTGGAAATCCAACAAACTGCCCTGGTCAGTCTGGCACACCTCCGCATAGATACTTCATACATTATGTTCTACCAATTTTCCAGTGCTTCTTCTAAATCTGATGAGCATGCACTTTCACTTCGCCAGCTTAGATTTCCATCTACTATGGGATTAATGTAATCCTGCTGTCCTGCTGTCAGTTTATAGATATTTTCTAGCTTGTAGGCATGATCTTATTATCTTATAGGTTCTGTGTATCTGTGGCCTTCATCAGGATCAAGAGGTACAATGATCTTAAGGCCATTACCCTCGAATGTCATTCTTCTCTTTTTTAGGTCAACAACCGTAAAATTGTTGAAATCCCAATCAATTCCTAACAATGCAGGGTAGGGACAAATATCATTGACAAAATCAATCACTTCGAAGTCTGCAAAAGTCCTTACTTCGTCGATGTCCACAGGGACATGCTCTAATCTTCCAAAGGGGCTCACCGCCCGCTGGTTAGCCATCCTGAGCCTAATAGGAGAGTAAATAAATTTAGGTTTTCCCATCAGTGCCCAAGTCTGCTTCATCATAACATTTACTTCTGATCCCAGGTTGAGGACCACATAGTCCATGTCATAGTCTCCAATCTGGGCACTAAGGTGAAGTTCCTTGCTTGTCCTCCTTTTTCTAGATACTTGATTCACAACTCTACTCAGTAGAGGATCTATTATTCCAATTTCATACTGTCTTATCAGGTGTTGTAGCTCCTGCACAACTTTCTCATCTTTAATCAAATTGATACAAGTATATAAGAATTCCATGAGCTTGCTTACCTATTTTCCTTGTCTAGCTAGGGCAAACTAATCAAATGCTGGAGGCATTTCACATTCCCTTACTTCTAGTTGTTCCCTATATGAAGAATCTTGTTCTCCTACAAATTCTTTCCTTGCTTCTTCAAAAGTATGATTTTCTCTCCTTGAATCAAACAACTGTGCCTTCTTTGTGGTTCTTCTGATCCTTGAACCATATATAGTCTTTCCTGGAGTCACCTGATCTTCTCCTGTAACAACGCCTCCTCTAGTAATAACAACGACTCCAGGTTCCTCACCGCGAGGTTCTGCTGATATTAGTTGGACCTGTTGGTTTCCTCCTCGTTGTTAGGCAGAAATATTGTCGTTTAATTCTGTTGTAGTATTTGCCCAACTATTTAATTTGTCAATCCGAGGTTCGTAGGCTTACGCAACACACACACTATATATGCAAGACTGAAGTAGAACTAATCTAATATAAATTGCTGAAATGAAATTAATCTAGGAAAGCATTAAAAGACTAACTAGGAAAGTAAGAAATTAATCTAGGAAGCAATACAACATGTGAAGAGTTGAATGACAAAAGACATATGTGAGCTCACACAATATATCAATCTCAAATTATATTACAAGAGTCAAATGACAAAGCATGAAAGAATAACAGAGCTAAGAATCCCCT